>OMKY01252126.1:0-14364 GCA_900302395.1 Bregmaceros cantori | reverse complement strand
ATGCATGTCAAATTAATGATTACAACATATGAAAGCAGAAATATTGCTATGCATGTCAAATTAATGATTACACCATATGAAAGCAGAAATATTGCTATGCATGTCAAATTAATGATTACAACATATGAAAGCAGAAATATTGCTATGCATGTCAAATTAATGATTACACCATATGAAAGCAGAAATATTGCTATGCATGTCAAATTAATGATTACACCATATGAAAGCAGAAATATTGCTATGCATGTCAAATTAATGATTACACCATATGAAAGCAGAAATATTGCTATGCATGTCAAATTAATGATTACAACATGACTTGCAGAAGTTACACTGTTCATTGTTATTAGCAGCAACCTGTGCTAATATGCATGCAATTTTATCCTGTGCATGATTAATCGCAGAGTTGACCACCGCCTGAACTTTGACTGGTCCGAGTGCTGCATTCTGTCTCTCTTCTTCTTGTCGTTTAACGGCGATCGACACTTGACTCTTCTTCTTCTTCTTGAACATATTTTAATTTTGAAAATCTCTACATGTTTATATATTCCTTATAATTTGTTGTGAAAGTTTAGCACATCGTCTTGTCACCTCAAGGTGTCATGATGCCAGCCGTCCAGCAGGTGGCAAAATGTGTCTGCGTCATAAATTAAAAAGCGCTCGGCTGAATGAATTGACTGAAGATAGTTCCCAGTTCTCATTGGAGATTTGACACATTGATTCACTTCCGTACAACACTCCAGTCAGACAGTCCGACAGTCAGTTGTATAGTGTGAGAGGGTGAGTCGTGAGCTGCATTCTTTTAACCCCTGTGATTCACATTAGCAGCTTTTGACACGATTGAAAACAATTGCACAGTGTAGGCCCGGCTTGACTCGTACACACTCGCCCATGGTTCGCCAGATGTGTTTTGCTCACCATTACTAATTAAAATTGGTTAATTTACATGACTAAGTATGGTTCAGGTTATGATTCCCGCAACGCCAATCCTTCCTTCGCTGTGAGTGACACAGCAAACATCTTTCCCTCTACGTACTCGTAATGTGGCGCTCGGCGATAACCCATTGAAAAGTGAAATCCCATTTTGATTCATTCCAAGATTCCGCCTGGTGTACCCAGCAAAGGTGACAAGCTTCCGGCTAGAGCCAGAGCAAGCTCAAGAAACCCGCTGTTTTGGTGCACCAGAGTAATTGCACGGGCCGACGCATGTTTGAATCGATACCCAAAAGTGTCGGAGAGCCTCCTCGGCTACATGTCATGTTTGGATTGAGGGCCCTCACAGTCAGGAATAGAGAATTAATAGAATAGAAGAATACATTTAGATTGCAGCGTTTTTCACTATGGACGCTTTTGTGTATGTGTGTCCACAGAATTTCAGTATCCTGTACGGGCTGATTCGCAGAGTCACCCAACCCAAGACAAAGACCCACTGAGCTGCTTGTTCCTGTTCCCTCTTCACATTTACACTTCCACTCAGCCATCAAGAATGGGGTTGGCTGGGCAACTCATCTGCGCCTTTACAGTCTGTGTGTATGATTTGTCAATGTTGTTGACGTGTGTCATTGTTGCGTCCATAATTGTCTCTGCATACAACATGGGCTACAATCTGAAAATGAAGCACTGAAGTGTTCCACACAGCTCACAAAATGGGACGCATCTTCCCCATCTGCGACAGTTGTGTACAATGTCCTGCCTACTTTGCCAATATAGGCATTTGAGTGACGCACCCTCTTCTGACCAATCAACCAAATTGGCAACGATCATATTTGCTTATGTGCGTCCCCCGAAATAGCCATTTACCTGACAGAGTGACCTAGCCCCGTGAGCCCATCTGCAGAAAGTCTCGATCAGACTCTTGTGGGCCTAAGCTGCACTTGCAATGCGTTGATGATGAAAGTTGTCTCAGGGTTATGCTGAGGTAGTTTTTAACAAAAGATTAACTTTTTTTTTACTCTTAAATGTCTTAAAATGATCATTTGTTTGACTAGATTAATCACTAGATTTGACTAGATTAATCATTCCACTGATTCCAAATGTGAACTTTAAATTTGATTTATTATCTCTCAAATTTCAAATGTTGGCATGTAACAAATTAAAAAGTATGTGTTCTCAATCTAATGTTAAGCCAGTCTATGAAGTATTACTCACTGGTCCCATGTGCGCACATGCATCCTAAAGTTTCCAATCGCTAATTTGAATATTCACGATTCCCAAAAAGGTGTTCCTTTCCCAACGTAGAACTCTGGTTGGTATAAGACCTTTCGTCTGTCATCACAAAAATCTTGAAACGACTCTTGACTCGATACAAGGGTCATTGGAGTAGATTTCACGTACCTTTTCCCTGAACACTAGCATGTAACAAGTTAAGAACGCCTGTTGCGTAGAAGACCGCCATACTGACATGAAGTAATTTTGCCTGCCTGCCTTTTTTTTAAAATAGTTCTCTTGAAATTAAACTGAAGTTAAAAGTAATATTTTATGTGACTAATCCCGAAGTGGATTAGTCAGTGTTGTACCACATTTTCCTAACTATCCAGCTTGTGCAGCAGATCACACCCAGTGCCAAGACGTGCTCAAAACCAGAAACCTGACTGAGACAAGGTTATAAATGTAAATGCTTTTTGTATCCCTGCTGTACAATTTACAATTTTTAAGGAGCGTTACCATGACCAATCATGGTAACTCACCTTATTTTATAGCTGCTAAGTAGTTGAAAACTACAAGGATGGAAGAGGCGGCCTGCCTACTCTTAACTGTTGAATGAATAGTCCATGCAAGACAAAACATATTGCTAGAAGTCTATTTTAACAAATTATCCATACTTTATCGCAGAATAACTTGCTATTCTGACCATCTGCAAGATGCCTAACGCAGGAGCTGTGTCCCAAGCCCCTATTACAAGATGTCTGCTGAGTTTATGAAGCTGGCAATGTCCACCTGATGCTTTTGTACCTGAGGTGAAATCGAACATATTCAAATTTGGATACAGTGATTCAACCGACTAGTAATAGGCGGTACAGTCGACTACCACAGGCAATCGACTGCTTATAAACCCTTTAGGCGGGTACAGTTGGAACGGTAATGGTGTTCAAACAAACGTCTCCGACCTCACGTCATCCTTGGCATGCAGTCTTGGTTTGCGCGATGCTTTGCGTTGTTTTAACTTTATTGGCAGCAAGCCCCAGTACGTTTCACAACCGCCACCCTTCCCTCAAATGCTTTCATGGTGGTTTACATGGAATTCTGCCCACCCCTGGCCCCAAATCATGTCGGTCTGTTGTCTTCTCCAGACTCAGACCCACGTCTGAAGACTGATGCATTGTTGGGTTTGGCAACTGTGGCTACAAAGAACCGGTTACATTCTGCTATTGATGAGGAATTATCAACTAAATTGTGCTTCCAGGAATGGTGCTCAATGAAGGAACAAACTGACTCACTGCAGACATGCAGTGTGCCTGTATCTGCATCACTCGGATGGGAGACTTTAAATCTCATGGCAGGAAAAAAACATGACCATGCAACATTAGCCACATATATTCTTTTAGAGCAGAAGAAAATATACAGAACTTTTGACACAAATGTGTCTCCTCCGGTATATTGTGTAATAGTATGTGGGTTGAAAGGTTACATTCATGCCATCAGTACTCCGACTTGTTACCGTAGAAAAACCTCCCTGGTTTTGTCTACACTAGTGTTTAGCGCTACGCTCTACCAGGTCCCAACCATGGAATGTGGTGTTTGGCAGCTGACTTTTTGTCTTTGATCAGGATGTTTGCTTTTTGTTGGCATGATCGTCTTTGTATACCTTTTCACAAATTGAGGGGCTGAGTGTGTGTATGTGTGTTTTAATTTATTGATGCTGGATTACGGCGGTGGTCTAATCTCTCCTGTTTGTGTCTTGAATGATTTCCATGTACCTCTCCCTCATGTGTCGACTTTCGGGCTGAAACACAAATTTTGGTGAAATTAAAACGAGTACAATGGAACCTGTTTGTTGTAATTGAATTTTTAATCGATGGGGACATCATACACAAACACTGGTTGAATGGAATTATCAACTGTTAAAAACCCTGAACAAAAATAAGGTACCTGTTTTAATTAGTGGTCAGATTCAGTGGTAAAGTTCAAACCAGAGATAAAAGAGTTAAGCAAATACAGTGTACCGATGGTCCAAAAAAAAAAAAATCCTAACACAAATACAAATCTCTAATCTGATTACAAAAGTTCCATGATTGTTTAATGGACATATTGTAATGGTAAACAAAATAAATTACAATGTTCTAGAATGACTATCGACCAGAACTTCCACCCTCCTTTTGGGCACAAGGCAACTCCCAAGCTCATCATCGAATGGATTTTTTGGCACTATAAACTATTGAACCTTTCTTTGTGCAATAGAACAGCAGTGAATAAAGATCAAAGGTAGACTTACATTTGACCCATGCGCCAATCCTCTCCCCCCCCCTCCTCCTCCCATTTATCCCAAACTTCACTTGCCCACCAATGGTCAAGGTTCGTTGTGGCTCGCCGGTCTAACTCGACACCTATTCAAGTGCGTCATAACTTGACGGGAGCGGTGGCGACCTCGCTTCATTGGGGAAAGGGATTCGGAGGAATTGGAACAGTCCTTCAGCCCGGGAGGTGGTTGGTGGGCTGTATGAAGAGGGCTTCACTGGTGGCATCACGTTACATGCTGTTTTCTTAATACTCAAGGCCCACTATTTGTCTAACGTCTATTTTTAGGACACAAAATTCCTCAATTTCTGTTCTCGGAGACAAATGTCTACTTCAATTGTCAAGGTGCATTTTGTGGATAATTGAGCCAGTACACCATCACCCTCTTCCATAACTTCCATACAAGTATTGAGGGAAGTACTATCAACCCCATGCACTTTCTCCAATGCACTCAGCTTTTTCTGCCTATGGTGGTTTAAGACTTTTGCTGGTTACATAGAGAAAAGTGAATCCACATGATGGCAACACTCACCAACACTTGAGCTGGTTTGATTACCACTTTGAGGTGAAGAATGGTGATGTAATGGACTGATTAGGCCCACTAGCCTTTCCATTGTGCAAGATACAATTTTCGGTTCAAAATGTATTTGTTTCGTTTCAGTTTTACCTTGTACAATATTCAATCCCAAACTTAAGTTTAAAATGTTTGTTTCACATAGCTTGCGCTGCCATACATGTAGACTGGCCCTTCACAATGTTGCACCGACATACCAAGTAAATACACTGGTTAAAACTACTGGTATGTCTAGTTTAAAAAGGAAAAAAAAGTGCAATGAAATTTAAAAAGAGTGTAGACAAAACATGAGTTAGTTCCAGCTCCTGATGGCTGAGAATGTTAGTTGAGTTACTAATCCATACATCACGCCGTTGAAGGTTTTCGTCTTAGCAGAGTAAGACGACGTTCAACAACACACTTGGGCCGTTTCAACCAATAAACAGTGTACAACACATACAGAGAGAAAAAAAAGTGATCAAAACAAAATCTGAATAAATTAATACAACTAAATCAACGCTTTTACCATTATGGTCCTCAAGTGAGTAAGGGGCAGCATGGATGGGTCGCGGGGCGAGGGACATGACTTGCCAGACAAACGAAAGGGTTATTGGGCAATCCCAGAGTATTGGAAATGTCTAATGGCCGCAGCACCGATGTCTACCTGTTCCCTTACAGGGGGTGATCGCACAATTTGACCATAGTTTGAGAGGAAAAGCCAGCTTGCCCTCTCGTTTCACTCGTGTGATCACCCACTGTACAGAGGTCCTGGGGCCAGCCTTTCAACTCCATCACCCCTCCTTCCCCGTGGGTAGGCACACCCCTGACATAGACTTGAATGCTTTACGCTAATAATGAACATAACGGGACGGATCGGATGGGAGACTTGGAAGAACAGGACAATCTCATCGAACAGTAGCAGCTGATGATGGAAATGGGATGGGAGACTCTTTTGGACAGCTGCCCGAAATAAACCTATCCCCAAACACACAAAGAAGCTTGAGTGGGTGACTATATCTTACATAAAGAATAATATACTTTTGATATGATATCTTGGATGTGATCATGCATTTGCCTTGGTAGAACAAATGCATCATTTCCATTTTTTCAAACGCTTTCATGGAATCGTATATTTCACATGAACTATGAATCTGTTAATTTGTTAGAATTAATTATCATTAATAATTATTAGTTAATAACTCAATTTCTTAGAGACAATTAGCCACCCAACTTTGGGAATGTAGACAAGAAAGAAAAAAAGATAAAAAGTGTTCAATAATATAAGCAGCTCTGGACACACAACTTTCCAAAAGAGGGCAAGTGGGTTTGCAGCAGACACAGGCTATGGTGAAGCGGTACAGTAAAATGACATGCATGTTCAGTGTTCCGATGACAAAAGTATGGGGGACGGAAAATACCATAGGCACTGCAACAACCCCGTACAGCGCTGAGACCACGGAGGTATTGTGGAATGGACACACCACCACCGTGAGAAGGATACACTACCTCCATTCTTATAGAAATCTGTTCAATGGTGTAAAAAGCAAAAAAACATGTAGGCGCCAGCCGCGCCACTATAAACGCTAAAACATCAATTGAAACAGACCTGCTCGGTAACATGTCCTATCGTGGGAGAAAGTAAAGATCACATCCCAAACTCAAGGTACCAGATGCTGTCGATGTGCCGCCAAATCTGGATGCTTGTCCCGGAGCTTAAAATGACCAGATTGACCACCTAGCCAAGGTTATTAACAGTTTCAACGCAAACACTGATAATGTTAATGGCATGTACCCGCCAACGTTGTCCGTAGCATGACAACTGACTCAAATAAAGTTGAAATATTTCAATGATGGGCCTCAATTTCTTACTCGAGAGGCGTGACATGATGTGTTCACATACCTTTGTTGTAGCTTTTTGTAAATCTCACGTCTTTGTGACAAGCGTGACTTCAACCTACATCTGGGGTTTCATTTGCAGTTTGGTAGGTACATACCATAACGCCTGTTTTAAATGTAGGATGGTAAACCACCATAATACAAATGTAATTGTTATGTGTGTTGTTCACACGATACAGGTTCCCATATGCGTTGCATACAAATACTTGCTAGGGAATACTGGCAGCTGTGGTGCAAAAATACAAAGGAGAAACCACCAAACTATAGGTGGAAACACTGTGAGAGGAAAAAAAAATGAACTTGCCATTTGTATGAATCCCTTTTTGTTTAAATAAAATACATCACATGTTTAGAACCACACACACATATAAACTAAAGCACACCTTCCCTTAAATATCCTTCCTCTGTGTGTGTGTGTGTGTGTGAGTTGTTTGGGCCAGCTGTCTCTTAAGTTAGGCGATTGACCCGTTAAAAGCTGTATCTTATTTGGGGGACCGAGGTTGTCCTTCAGAGTGATACAAACATGGAAGCATGGAACGCACAAACCTTCTGTTGCAACCTGTGTCTAAAGCGATCTTGCCCCGTCCAACCGAATCCAAAACAATTTTTGGATTTTGCAATAGTAGCCCTGCCACACACACAAAAAAAAAGGAACGCTCCCCGAAAAGTAGCATGCCTGAAGAACGGGTGTGAAGGGGCACCCCTAATTACTGGCAACCCAAGTGTGAATAGCAGCAGAGACAGTGTTGATGACCTGTGCGAGCAATTATTCGGGAATCACTAGAGCAATGCATGAAGAAATTAAAACAGGCTGAGGATGGGGAGTGGGGGCAGGTCTACACGCACACAGACAAAACAAAATGTCCTAGCACTTTCACCGTTATCACATTCAGAGAACAGGGAATATTAGGCAGTTAAAAATGGTGTGAAGTAAGGAGATACAGAAACAGGCAGGACCAGTGGAAAGATACAGAGAAAAAAAAATGCTTTCTACGATGGGAGGTGACTGTGATACCAGCTCACATTTCACAGGGTTCGCAGAACATCCAGCTGATATGTTATCGATGGGGTGGAAGGGGGTGGTGTAATGATGTCCTTGGTGGATTTGACCCTATTCAGAGTACATACCGTTTCAAAAAAAGGAAACTTTTTTTTCTGATAGAATATGCTAGAAATACCGAGATTTATATCCTTGATGTGGTACATGGTCATAGGTGCAGAAGATATGTTTTCTGTGCACAATGTGACTTTTACAGACAGGAAATTCCAAACATTTTCGTAAGATACTGTGACGGAATTACTTAATTAACAACCTATGTTGATCAACTCGCACTTGAGAATGTTAAAAATTCATAGTTAAATAAATTCTCTACAATTAGAATAATATGCAAGACATGTTCTGTTTTCTCGGGTCAAACCTTTTTTTTTCCTTTTCAGAGTAGTGGCTATTCGAAATGATGCACCCGTCGAAGACGACGCCTGCCCACGCGCACGTGGCCAACGGGGAAGGCGTTTAAAAAATAAGACATTCACAGTGGCGTTATTTTTCTAAGAACCCACATCCACCAGGACCGCAGCAGATGAAACACAGTCGGACAATTAAAAACACGCGATCATTTAAAAAAAAAAAAAAAAAAAAACACCACGTGGGTTCCTCTGGTCGGTGGGGAGTTTCTTCATCATCATCATCATCATCATCATCATCACCATCCTCCACGAGGCGTGTTCTGGGCGTGACGTCACAACCTTGCACCATGTAGTGGCAGCGGTCGACCTCGCGGGGGCGGCAGGCTCCACTATAGGTGCTTGTCTTTTGCCACACCGTTCTGGACGTGTTGCTTCCTGTCAAATGGAGGCAATAGTTATTATTTGTACATATCTGAAATTCATCATTAATATGACTGACCCTGCCCTTTTCCGTCCTATCCGAGCTGTTTAGTGGTTCTTGTGGCTGATTGGTGTCTACATATGAATCATTGATTGTAAAAAAAAATTAAAAAGTGGATAAGAAAAATAAATTTTCCTCACAAGT
This sequence comes from Bregmaceros cantori, assembly GCA_900302395.1. NCBI lineage: Eukaryota > Metazoa > Chordata > Actinopteri > Gadiformes > Bregmacerotidae > Bregmaceros > Bregmaceros cantori. Next base: position 5,428 of record OMKY01252126.1, on the reverse strand, counting down.
GCTTACTGTATCTATTGTATACAAAAGTTTTAATGGAAATCTGAGCAAAATCTGGGCCATTTCGGCTGGATTTGATGATGATACATTAAGGTCCTTTGGTTAATTCCCAATTGAGGGTTATGCGGATTGCAGCTACTGCCCCGACTGGGGACACCCATGTGCCTATGCTCCAAAATGCCTATGCTCCGAAATTGCTATTAAATCGCTGTTTTCAGAAAAATGAAGGGTCGTATAGCGGTTGGGGTTAGGCTCATAGGAATTTGGAACATAGGGGGTGTAACCAACCGATATCACTGTGCGGTGTATCCGCAACTCATACAAAGTATCATTTCAACACTGGAAAGAAAGTGACAAGTTATTTGGGTAGGAAAATAATATAGTCTTAGCATATTAGTGTTAGAATTTAATTATTTTAAAGCATAATACATGGCTCATGCATTTAGACTAACCCCCTTTAATTCAATAGCTGATGAAATACAAAATATGGCAAGTTTCCACTGATGTAGATATTTTGTCCCAATGAAAGTAGTCTTCAAGGTAAGTCTCTGTAATCCATGTCTGCCTTCCGGTCAAAGGCCGGCGTGCTCCAATCAGCGGCGTGTAAGACACGTGAATTCTGCGGGTCTTTGAACAACACGTCAATGTATAGCCGAGAAGATAGCGGCAGCAATAGCGACAACACTCTGTTCGATGAATTTTGCCACACCCCGCGGGACGGCAAGCTGTACACAGAGCAATCTCTGGAGTCGACCTTCCACGTAATCTGATTGGTGGTAACACTAACACACCCGCATTTATGTCCTGGTCCACGATACGTATAGAGATACATTCACTGCCTTCTATATAACACTAGATGCATATACTTTATCTAAACCAAACTCTCTGCAGAATATTGGATATTATATTATATTATATTATTATATTGGATATATAAACCCTTTGGTTAGAATTGTAAATCAAAGTTATTTTATTACTTTATTTTAAAATTCTCTCTAAACCTTAACACTTTCTACTAATGCTAGGATATCCAATTTAAAAACTTTTATAGAATAGATTAATAATACTATACTGCAATATTTTGTACTATAAAACTGCAATATTTTGACTCGAATGTCAGCCTGAATTTTCGGTAGCAACGCTGAAAACATGAATGATACCCAAGGAATAACATGGTTGTCAATGTCCATCATTTGATGAGTTGAGCTGTGAGGTCAGGTTTACAAATGTGACTTTTAAAATAATTTGTATGCGCAACACGTCATATATGGCTGAATAGACGATTTTATGCGCCCAAAACAGCAGGCTGACATTTTGTCCCGCCGTTTGAAGCGCACTTTCAGTGTCTGTATAGCTTCCTGTGTAAATCATAGTGGACCCAAGTGGCTGAATTTGAACGGATCAAAATCTGCTTACTACAGCTCGGTCTGTGACCAGTTACCCGTTATCCTCCCAGCTCCGCTCACCGTTTTGCATAAATATTGGTGAAATACAGTCAACAAGAGCTTCATCAAATGGTGACTGTATTGTTCCCACATGCAGGACCACATTTGGACAGACAATCTTTGGTACTCTATACCAACAGAGCTAAAACTAGAGACATATAGCAATGTGTTTAAAAGAGGACTGAAATCATGGCTGAAATCAAATCAACAATGTACTCATGAACAATAGTTGTGTCCTAATGCCTTGAAGGATCATGTTTGGGTTGTAAAAAAAAATGTGTTTATCGATAATGGTGTATATTTGTATTTCCTTTTAGTATTGATTGATGTTTTAGTATTGATTGTTGATGATGTTTTAATTTATACTGTAATCTCGGTAGCGCCTCCTGTGGACAGGTGTTGAAAATTAGCACTTGTGCTATAAACACTCATGCACTGCATATGGTCTGTCCAATGTGTCATGTAATGTCCATACCAAATAAATAAAAACCTAACCTAACCTATGTGTTGAGGAACGGCGCACCGTCCGTGTGTATGTGTTGAGGAGCGGCGCACCGTCCGTGTGTATGTGTTGAGGAGCGGCGCACTAACTCTGAAACGCAACCACAGGCAGGTAACACGTATTTTCCAACTTTAACTTGTGCATGCTTTTATTTTGAAGTTGTTGTTAGTCACGTGCATAATGGCGTATAAAGTGGACGTTGGATCGTTGTCGCAAGATGCTTTAATTAGCCCTAAAATGCCCCTAAAAAAGAGGTGGATGCTGAATGTAGATTTTTTAACAAAAATTGGACAGCCAAGTATTTATTTACCGAAGTTGGAGGTAAAGCTGTGTGTTTCGTTTGCAAGGAGCAAATTGCTGTATTCAAGGAGTACAATGCGAGTCGTCATTATGAGACAAAACACGCTGAGGAATATAAAAACTTGACTTCTACTGAAAGGGTGCAGAACAATTATTTCCTTTTTATAAAGAAATGTAATTCATATTGTGTACTATTAAGTTCGGCAATAGGGCTGTTGCACCAGTGACGTCACCACTTGTCTTTGGCTTGGCGCTGGCGGCCATTTTGGAACCAGCGCGCGGTTAGTTTGGCCGCCGCCAGCCCGGCCCTCCATAATATTTTCAGTTCCTCATGTGGCCCCATGGAAAAAAATAATTGCCCACCCCTGCCATAGACTGTATGTGTTTATATACAGTCTATGGCCATGGCGGAGCAGAGCCAGGAGAGTGAGACAGCAGAGAAAAAAACAGATAGGTAGTACTTTCACTCCCCCCCCGCACACTCACTCATTACCTCCTTCTCCAAAGTCTAGCCCTTAGGGTAAAAATTAATAAATAAATGTCATTGAATTGTATCAAAACTCGTATCAAATCGTGGTGAATTCTTGAGTATCGGAAAAAATTTAATCGTTGGGTCAGAAAAATCGATACTGAATGGAATCTCCATGATGGGTGTGATTGACACCCCTAGTTTTCACCCAAGTTAATCCAAGGGAATGGACGGGCCTTGAAGTTCTGTCTGTACACCCGCTGGTCTACTGTCTGTCTGCCTGTACACGTTTCAATCTGTCTTTCTGTCTGGTCTTCTGCACCGACCTTTTTGTAAGATCCATCAACCAAAGAGTCCTATAATAATTAATCATGCAGATACATACATTCATAATTTAATAACCTTTTTCTTAATGCCTAGTCTAGGGCTGTACGTATTTGTTAACGTATTTGTTTCCGATTTCTTAAAGAAAAATGACGAAATATATTAAAACTAGAAGTTTCATATTTCAAACTTTGCAAATGGTGTCCATTTTTGTAATTAAGTAGAGACAACTCACCCTTTGGCTTAGAGTTAATACAATTATCAATTAATATACAATTTATTTACCCATAAAATTGAAGCATAGACCAACAAAATCATTATTATCAATGTTAAAAAAGAAATCCGATTTGACGATTTCACTTTTTCAAAAATCCTCTCAACCTAGCCTAGTTCATATATCTTGTATTGTTGCATATGTTTATGTTCTTACTAACCTATTTTCTGTGATAAAAAAAAAAAAAAAAAAAAAATCACAGTGAAAATATTGAAAGAAAGAAAGATTTCCATTTATAATCGCGCTTTTCTACCACATAGTGGTGCTCAAAGCGCTTTACAGTGATCTCTCAATCACACATTCACACTCCAATGGCGGCTGCTGCCATACAAGGCGCTCGCCACGAACCGTTGGGAGCAATTTGGGGCGTATGTTGTCAACAAACCCGCGTGACACGTCACCCAGCGCACGTCACGTCATCACTTTGTTTTATTTTTCCAATAAATCTCAATTTAGTAAATTGCAGAAACTAACAGATGTATTTTCAGTCTTTAACAATGGTGTTACATGTGTACAACTTACTTAAATAATCAATTAATGCATTGATCATTTAGTACATAATAATGTAATGAATGACGCCGCAGGGCATGCTGGGATTGAAACCATGAGTGACTGCGCTGTGGCTTGCGGAGGGGTATAAGTACGATCTGGATGACACAAGTAGCCATTATTTTGTATTAATTGTGTTGTGTAGCGTGATATTTTAACCCTAACCGGACCGAACTACCAACAAAAGTTACACATTTCATAGCCCACACATCCAATGCTCGCCACGAACCGTTGGGAGCAATTTGGGGTTCAATGTCTTGCCCAAGGACCAGTGGCGTAGCCACATTAGGGCCGCGGTGGGCCGGTGCCACTATGATTGACATCTGGCCCACCCTAATATCAACTGTCAAAATGATTGACAGCTGAGCTGACAGAGTTTTCCCGTTAACAGGCTACGAACGAGCAAATAACCATAATATCACAGTTAATGTCACACAACATATCCAACACTTTCAATTCAGTATTAAATATTACAACTATTTACAGAAGTAAATAGTTCGTGTCGGACTCGAGACTTACCCCTTCTGTAGTTCTGTGGCGATCTGCGTTGCCGTGGTTCACCCCGTGCTGTGGCCCGGGGTGAACTGGAACGCTAATCTACCCTCGTGCAAGTCCAGCATTTCAAAACTCCAAGCAGTAAGAATCCACCGACAGACGTCAGAAAACGATACTCATCGCATGCGGCCAGTGTTTTTGCCATTTGTCATCCACACCTCTCGTTTTGTGGTGTTTACATGCAATATAGAAGCTAGCGCTATAGCGACGGCGGCTGTGTTTCACGCCTAGATATAAAAAAAGCGGGTGTCGCGGTAGCCATTTTGGATAGGATTAACCCAATCAGGGCACCTTTTAAATAGCGGCTGTTTTTTTTATACTAACGAGCAGTGGCGTAGCCAGAAATGTAAATTGTATGTAGTTTATAGAGGGAACAATATAGGCCTACCTATATAAAAAAACCAGGAGAATGAAAATAATTCAGAAGAGAACAAATATGGGCCAGTTTCTTAAATAGGCTTACACTGGAGTGGAATACACCTTAAATGTGTTTAATTAGGTCTAATATCACCCAACGCCAGTATTATTATTATCATTATCATTATAACAGCGAACATAAAGACCTAATGCCTATGTAGGGGTTTTAAAGTAGGATGGCCAGGCGTCCGTCTTTTCAGTGCCTTGGTTGATTAAAATGGATGAAATAGCATCTAACAAACTCCATTTTTCTTGGGGGAGGACCCCCAGACCCACGTCAAATAGGTCCACACTCTTTCACTGATGGCCCACCCTGTTTTACATTCCTGGCTACGCCACTGCCAAGGACACTTTGGCATGGAGACTGTCAGTGGCAGGATGTGAACCACTAACCTTTTGGTTTTCAACCCATCCAGTCATTGGAACGGCCGCTCTACCCACCGAGCTACTGCCACCCATGTTGATGATTATTTGTATCATTATTTGAAAGATTAAAAAAAGTACAATGAAAGGGTTTCAAGTAACTGATTTTTATCAATCCCAATGTGACATTTGAGTTGGCTCTTTTCAGGGGTTCAATGATGGCATTGGCAGAC
>OMKY01252122.1:2958-12980 GCA_900302395.1 Bregmaceros cantori | reverse complement strand
TCATCTCGGGGGGTTTAGCCCAGATGTTCATGGTGACGTCACAACGAAAAAACGCTAAGACGAACGCTAAGACGTGTTAAGCATACAACTCGTTTTATAAGACGTGCATGTTTGTCTTAAGCATACAAAGGGTTAAACCCCCTGCACCCATCGGGTGATAGAATAATTATATCAATCAAGAAGTTGACATCCCACCACTTTGGCTCAGTTCTGACAGATGGGTTTAATTTCAGTACAATTTAATTAATATCAACGTGGCTTAGTAACACATCGCAAGGACAGTACTACAGTTCAGCTCTGATGTGTGGTGTCAGTGTCCCTTATATGCAGAATGCTCACAAGACATCAAGAGCTGTTGAGATAACATGACTCTCAGCCCGAGGAAGATTTGGGCCTGCCTCCTCCCAGGGTTGTGGAAGGTTCGGACTAGTGTCTGTCCAGGGTGAGTAACACTCTGGACGTTCTCCCTTCTCAGGTTCTGGGCTGGATCCGTAATGGGGAGTCGATGCTGAACGCTGGTCTCATCACGGCCAGCTCCTTACAAGAGGCCGAGCAGCTGCAGAGAGAACATGAACAGTTCCAACATGCTATAGAGGTACAGATCTCCATACAGCAGTCTGAAGAATTCAAAGACATTTTGCATTTTAAAAAGTTTTCCCTAAAACGTTTTTCTCCCCCGACAAAGACAAAAAAACAAAACAAAAGAACAATCAAGGCAAACGCCCATACATTCTATAATCACAATATTTCTTCTTATTGTCCATTCAGGAAGTATCCATATGGCAGTTCTCCTTTTTGTCCATTCAGGAAGTATTCATATGGTAGTTGTCCTTATTGTTCATTCAGGAAGTATCCATATGGTAGCTATCCTTATTGCCCATTCAGGAAGTATCAACATGGTAGTTGTCTTTATTGTCCATTCAGAAAGTATCCATATGGTATTTATCCTTATTGTCCATTCAGGAAGTACCCATATGGTAGTTATCCTTATTTTCCATTCAGGAAGTATCCATATTGTAGTTTTCCTTATTGTCCATTCAGGAAGTATCAATATGGTAATTTTCCTTATTGTCCATTCAGGAAGTATCAATATGGTAGTTGTCCTTATTGTCCATTCACGAAGTACCCATATGGTAGTTTTCCTTATTGTCCATTCAGGAAGTATCAATATGGAAGTTCTCAAACAGTCTAATTTATTTCTAGTCTCCACAATCCTCCAAGTCGTTAGGCCTTTTGCTATATATGTTAGTCTCTCCATACCCAGAGATTCAGATAGTCCCTTCGTCCACACCCCCAGCGTGCGATGGCCCTCCTGGCTTGAAGAGCCCCAAAGTCCAAAAGTTGAGTCACCGTTTGGAGCTCTCGGGGACTGTAACGTTGAACATATCGGACCGTCTCCGCAACACTTCTTTCATGCATTTAATGTTTCATGTGTAAACTCATCAGCTGCAATTCCTAATGTGACCGTCATGCTGTCTTGTTGGTGTAGAAGACCCACCAGAGCGCCCTGCAGGTGCAGCAGAAGGCTGAGACGTTGCTCCAGGCCAACCACTACGACATGGATCTGATCAGAGACTGTGCTGAGAGAGTGGCCTCTCACTGGCAGCAGCTGATGCTGAAGATGGAGGACCGGCTGAAGCTGGTCAATGCCTCGGTGGCCTTCTACAAGACCTCTGAACAGGTGAGCTACCTAGCTAGTTAGCTAACTAGGAGCTAGCATGTTGTAGCATCTTTTACAAGACCTCCGAACAGATGACCTACCTAGCTAGTTAGCTAGCGAGGAGCTAGCATGTTGTAGCGTCTTTTACAAGACCTCCAAACAGGTGAGCTAACTAGCTAGTTACCTAGCTTGGTCATTCTCCGCAGTCGATGGTTGCGATCAATGTGTTGCAAAACTAGAGGATTTAGTACAAGAATGATTTTCGCTCAGGAGTGATTTTAGTTCAGGGGCCGCCTCGCAGACAATATCTTCCTATGCATCAACCGATAAAATCATGGTGTCATTTAGAATGACGGCTAATTTAGATTTGTTTAAAAACCAAAATAATGGTATTTACAAATGAAACATCAAATATTTTATTACATTATTTTATAGCACAGTCTTTCATCTTTATTTGAAAGGATTAGTCAGAAACGGGGTTGAAGCGATAGGGGGTAACAGACATGGGTGGGGGGGGGTGTGTCGTTGGTGGAGTGGTTATGGACATTGCACCTAACGTGGCCCCCATTCATGTTAATGGCGCTGTGTCTACCGCAGTGTCTGTGGTGCTGCAAGTTCTCCTTCCCTTGTCGGCTTTTCTGCAATGTCAACCCAGTCCTGTATTTTTTAGATGAGCTCGTCGATCTGCCGGCCTGGCGCCAGGCCATGCCAGGCCGTGCTGTAATGCTGGTAGCGTGTTGGTAGCCGGTGTGGGTGTCTTGGTGTCAAGCACCACGAAGGGCCAACGCAGGCCATCATTACTGGCTCCCACACTGCACGGAGGTGTATGTGACACGTGTATGTGTGTGACACGTGTGTGTGTGTGACACGTGTGTAACACGTGTGTGTGTGCGTCACCAGGGTTTATGCAGTTATTTGTGTCTCTGTGTGTGTGATATACCTGCGGCGCTCTCTCGGTTCCTTCTAGAAAACCACAGTGATTATTTTTAGTGCCGTGTGTTAGATGCAGCAGCCTACTCGACTGCCTCACAGAGCCAGCCCTTGATATGTCAATTTTTACATTGAACATAATATTATTGAATATTGTGATATTGAACGTGTGTGTTGTATTTAAAAAAAAATACATTTGGGTAGACACGCCCTAATACTTCAACATTTTGGGACACCAAACATGCTCAAGCTAATGGAGACAAACACATCAACATCTTGACATGATCTCGGTCATAACAAATCAAACTAGAAAAATCACACACACCATACACCAACAACCCACACCGGCCAACACCAATAGTAAGCCTAGTTCCTAGTCAGCTTTTGTGCATGAATTTTAGAGTTGCAAATCCAGAGCCTAAAATTGATGTGACTACATTGTCAGTGGTTTTCCAGAACGGGCTCCACGGACATTTCGACCAGAAAAACCATACGCCCTCCCTCGTTCTGTTAGGTCCCAGGGGTGAAACAGTCCTCCTGGTGCAGTCACTTCTTTCCAGTGTGTGTGGTCCAGTAGTGTGTCGTTGGTAAAACCTGAGATATTATCATGTTTTCCCAACGAGTACACATTTTACAAGCCGAATACACATTGGATGATCATTTTCCAAACATCAAAAGTCATCTTACCAGGTTGATCAGACGGTGTGGATGTATTCACCATGGTTTATTCAGGACCGTTAGAGTGGGAAACCCATCGTCACTCCACGGCACCAACATCCAACTCTAACTCACTTCCTCCACATCCACTACTTCTGACGTTTAGGGTCAACCCTTTTCGGTGTTGGCCAATCATATCACCGGCACGCTGTGCCTTCAATACAGTAATACCAGCTGACCGTCTGCACTATGCACCGCTGGCAGTCAACGAGAGTAATGAGATTGTTGTCGGTACTGTTTACCAGACAGTCGTTGTGTAAACTGTATTGTGTATCCAGCTGTTCAGTGTATATTGTGTATCCAGGTATGCAGCGTGCTGGAAAGCCTGGAACAGGAGTACAAGCGTGAGGAAGACTGGTGTGGGGGCGCCGACAAGCTGGGCCCGACCTGTGAGTCGGACCACGTTACACCCATCATCAGCAAACACCTGGAGCAGAAGGAAGCCTTCCTTAAGGTACAGGCACACTCGTTATATACACATCATTGTTGATAGGTATGGCAATACTCTCCATTTGTGTGAATTCTCACGGGCACGGGAGGGTAATGGTTAGAAAGTGAACAAGTACGGTTTACCAGACTCTCCCTGGGTAATATAATGGCCGTGCGAACAGGGCTGAAGTTACATGCAGTCTTCCCCGTCCTTGAGAGGAACAAACATTAATTAATGTTGTGTTTCAGGGGTGCACCTTGGCCCAGGTTAATTTGTTTTGTGTTGTGTTCCAGGCGTGCACGTTGGCCCGACGTAACGCAGACGTCTTCCTGAAGTACATGCATCGTAACAGCGTCAACATGCCCGGACTCCTCAGCCATGTCAAGGCTCCAGAGCAGCAGGTCAAAAGTGAGTACCAGCCCTATAGACATCCATTTTTTACAATCTGATCTATTTTAGAATTCCTTAATATCAAACGCATGGTGATCATGATATTGTGTGTTTTTAAGCGGTGCGTTGTGTGTTATTAAGCGGTGCATTGTGTTGTAGATATACTCAACGAGCTGCTCCAGCGAGAGAACCGAGTTCTCCACTTCTGGACGATGAGGAAGAGACGTCTGGATCAGTGTCAGCAGTACGTGCTGTTTGAACGCAGCGCCAAGCAGGTATGGATCTGCTGGTAGCAGACTGTGCACCACACACGCAAGAATGCAAATAGGGGCGATCCAATCAGCTGATTGGTCATCTGGCTAGGTCTGCTTAAGTCTTGATCGGCCGATCACTTTCTCCTCCTCCCAATGTGATGCTTCCGTGTGATGTAGAAATTGACCTGGAAGTGACCTATGGGTTCTGGGTCCCAGGGAAGCAGTGTAAAATGTGTGTGTTTGTGTGTCTGTGTGTCCATCAGGCTCTGGAGTGGATCCACGACACTGGAGAGTTCTACTTGTCCACTCACACCTCGACAGGTTCCAGCATTCATCACACCCAGGAACTACTGAAGGAGCATGAGGACTTTCACATCACTGCTAAGGTCTCTGTCTCTCTCTCGCTCTCGCTCTCTCTCGCTCTCTCTCGCTCTCTCTCGCTCTCTCTCGCTCTCTCTCTCGCTCTCTCTCTCGCTCTCTCTCTCGCTCTCTCTCTCTGTTCACTACCAAGGTCTCTCTACGTCTCTCTCTCTGTTCAAACATCATCACATTATGTTATATATTAATATTACTCATCCGAAGCGTTGCTGTGTCCTCCGCAGCAAACCAAGGAGCGCGTCAAGCTGCTCATCCAGCTGGCCGAGGGCTTCTGTGACAAGGGCCATGCCCACACCATGGAGATCAAGCGCTGGGTGACGTCCGTGGACCAGCGCTACCGAGACTTCTCCCTAAGGATGGACAAGTACCGCAGCAGTCTGGAGAAGGCTCTGGGCATCTGCTCCGACTCTAATAAGGCTGTAGGTACCCCTCAATAAGGCATCACTGTGAAATACAGACAAACCCAATAGACTGACAGTAAATAGAAATGACAAACTGTCAGCATAATTAAGCAATGACAGTCAAAAGAATTGTAAAAGTGTTGTTAAACACAGTTGAAAAGAGATTTTCAAGGTTTATGTAAAACCCTCGATCCACTGAGTGGACCCGAGGCAGTTTCCTTGTTGGGTCGACTCGCTGGACGACCTCGACATTCCTTGGGTCGACTGGAGAATCTCCACGTTCCTTGGGTCGACTGACTGGAGGACCTTGACGTTTCTTGTCTCAACCGACTGGAGGACCTTGACGTTTCTTGGGTCGACTGACTGGATGACCTTGATGTTCCTTGGGTTGACTGACTGGAGGACCTTGATGTTGCTTAGGTTGACTGACTGGAGGACATTGTAGTTCCTTGGGTCGACTGGAGGACCTCGACATTCCTTGAGTCGTCTGACTGCCTCAACTGACTGGAGGACCTCAGGGTCCTCTGGGAGACGTGAAAGCTAAGCTGTCAAGGGCTTTCTTAAGTAGAAAACTTTTTCTATTATAACAAAAATTGTCTCTGTTGACCTCAAACTCTGTCTCTCAGAGCAAGGACCTGCAACTGGACATCATCCCTGCCAGCGCCCCGGGGTCAGAGGTCAAGCTGAGGGACGCGGCCCACGAGCTCAACGAGGAGAAACGCAAGTCAGCTCGCAGGAAGGAGTGAGTATTAATAGATGTTAATATAGATGTATATTATTAATATATATTATCATATTAAGGTTATTTTTCTCTGCGAAAAAATTAAAGGGATACTAATGGCATTAGTGCTGCGTGAAATTATTTTGCAATAAATATACTTAAGAAATTCAGCTGTTAACAGAAGCAGAAAAAGTATTATCTCAAAAGAACAATGAATTGAGGCGGTACATTTATAGTCTTATTTTTCTGTAGTCGAGAAGTCGCCATTACTTAAATAGTTTGGAAACATAAACCTAACAAGATCGGTGTTGTAATAAATATAGAAACATGTCATTGTACTGAAAAGGTTTTCTGTCTATTTCACTTGAAAGAAAAAATTGATTCTTCTAAACTTGCAGATTGTTTGTGTATTCATTAGACTAATGGCTCGGTCGTGGGCCCCGTGGCAGCCCTGTTAGAATAGCTCAGTCGTGGGCCCCGTGCCAACCCCCTTAGAGCCAGTTGGACTAACGTTTTATTGGTTGCTGAGTGGCCTGGCCGGTAAAATGGGTTTCAGTCGTATCAATCAGAGCTTAACTGGGTCCATCAAACGGTAGAAATAGAACCAACAGCAGAGGCCCAAAGAAGAAACATCATGGTTGGGAGGTGCTTGGGGCTGCATTCATCAAATATTATAATCAGGGCTCCAAACCGGTTCAAGGAACGGAAACGAAAACTGAAAACGAACAGAATTTTATCGGAAACGGAAACAAAAAAATATTTCTTCAACTGTTCCGGAACAGAAACCTTGAACATTTCCTATGTCTGGGAGACTATTTCCAGTTGTGCACCGATCCAACTTTCACTGTCAGTCATCAAGCCCTTGCATCTGGGGCTCCATCTTGTGGACAGATCAGGAAGCGAATAATATGGTTGCACTGAAATTTGAAAGTCCATCAAATACATTTTGTATTAACTATATCTAAACATAACATTGTACAATATAAGGAACTTTAAGAATAGGGGTGCAACGGATCGCTGTTGATCCGTGATCCGCGGTCCACACACGTGTACCGCGAACCACAATAATTTAAAAAATAAATAAAAACGCTCATGCAGTAGTGCTTTTTGTCCGCCAGATGGAGCCATAGCGACAGAGATGGTGTTCATCATAGGACATTTACACATAGAGATGTGCAATGAAAATGGGCGTTATTGCACTTTAACTTCTTCTCCATGTTGTTTAGGAAGATGAGGATGCATTATTGGACTTTATGTCATGTCACTCAGATAAGTGAGGCAAACTGTTTACTGTTTTATGTTAAAAAGAAGATGTATCTCCCTCTTTCCTCTTGAAATGTATTTCATATATTTTGTTTTAATAAACAAAAGAGAAAATTATGTTTATTTTTGTCTTTTTTTGCGATAATCCGAAGAATCCATGATCTGATCCGCGGATCGGTCTGAACCGTGAGTCGCTTGATCCGTTGCACCCCTATTTAAGAACGAACAAAATTTTTGCTTTCCGAACCGGTTCAGGACCAATATTAATGTTAAATATAGGCCTGCCTGAACCGTTCAGAACGGAACTTTTTAAAAATAATTTTGTTTTCAAGCCCTGATTATAATATTAAAATATTAGTAATCGGATATAACAAGAAGTTACTCATTGGACACAGGATTTAATTAACTCGACAGTTTCGATCTCGAGCTCTGCGTCCTCTGGAGTGGAGGCCTGTTGCCTGGGCATGGTCTGTGAGCCCGCCTTCCCGGGGGTCGGGCCAGTGCGACAGGCCACGCCCACAAGGTGTGGTCTGCTGCGGCATAACCATGGCAACAGGACGCCACTCCTCGCTTGCATTTTTGCTGACAACATGCTGACCAAATAGCGTGGATTTATTGCTGCAGGGTTAATGTGATGTGTGTTATGTGTGATGCGTGTGTGGTGTGTGTGTGATGTGATGCTTGTGTGTGTGTGTATGTGTGCGTGTGTGCATGCACAGATTCATCATGGCAGAGTTGATCCAGACAGAGAAAGTCTACGTACGAGACCTACGAGAGTGTATGGATGTGAGTAGTAATTAGTTAATGGACCACTCACCGAGACATTGATTTACTGTACAGAGCAGATGTTGGCTGTGTGTTGTGTGGTTGAGCTATATGTGCGGTTGGTCACCTCACGATTTGATTACGATTCTGAGGGAACGATTCGATTAGGAAACGCTTATTGCTGCATTTTTTTAATATATGTATATTCATGCAAACAAATAGTTGAATTAAATTCCATTATATTTCAACAAAATATAATAAAATATCCATTACCTTTTTTCAAATTCATGTATTGTTTTAAAAGTATTACATTCGGGGTTGGTTTCATGGGTCCTGCTTTTTTCTAAAGTGTTCAGGAAAAAAATGATCAGTGATATTAGGATGTTCCATATTATCTTTTTGTATTGGGAATACACAATGGCACAACGGAGTTAGAACGGCCATGCTTCACTCGACCTTTTGTACAATTCAACTTGAGCGGGTCGGCGAGCGAAGTGAAGTTTGTTTGCTCATCCATGCTAATGTTGTTAGCATGGTGTTCGCTTTCCCCTATGGGCCGTTCCCTGCGCGTGCGCATAATGACACACCTCACGTTGAGCTTATGACACACAGAGTGGAGCAGCTGCGCTCTGTGTCATGAGTGGTCCGTTCAATGCGGAACATATTTAAATAATCGATTTGGGATGTTTCAATCGATAAATCAGCTTGGCCACAGCCAAATTGCGATTAATCTATGAATCTGAAAATGCCTCCACTTCTAGTTCCGGTAAAATTCTATTTAGTTATATTCTCCAGAACATGGGTGGGTCTCACTAAAAATACTGATTTCTGACAAAATTCTGAATAAATGCTGGTGCAGTATCAATTTTGTCTACTAGTTGGTGGATTACACCGCCATTATACACAATACCTGGTGGACAAAAGTGGTACTGCACCCGTATCGTTTTTGTTTTTGCAATAAAACTCTGGCACTGAATGAGTTACGAATATTTGGGGGGGTGGAATGGACCAACCCATGTCTATGGATACTGAGAGGACATTAAAGTGAGAGTGGCTTATATCTGAACATCCAGCTTAATCATCACTAAGAAATAACGTAGGACTAGTAGCGGTTACGGAGTTCCAGTGAAAAGTTAACTGTTCATCTTCTCTCTGAGCAGATGACCAGTGGTGTGGAAGTTGTTTAGATGTTCTGGTCTCTCCACAGACGTACCTGTGGGAGATGACCAGCGGTGTGGAAGAGATTCCTCCGGGCATCATCAACAAGGAACACATCATCTTTGGAAACATGCTGGACCTCTACGACTTCCACCATAAGTAAGATCCAGCTCTGTTTACACTAGCCCTACTCAGCTCAACTCTACTCTGTTGTGTCGACTTTTCTGCTGACAAACCCATAACTTATACAATAAGTATAAAGTATACTATGTCTGCCGTCACTGTGCACCAGCCCTATTGTGTGTGTTAATGCTGTGTTCTTTTCCCTCTCAGCATCTTCCTCAAAGAGCTGGAGAAGTATGAGCAGCTTCCTGAAGATGTGGGACATTGCTTCGTCACATGGGTGGGTCACTGTCACCATGACAACCAGCTCTCATCACAGTCACCTTGACAGCAACCCCTCATCACTCTCCATCACTTTCGTTTGATTAGTCCATTATGACGTGACAATGGATGTTTGTTTAGTCCATTATAAGGCTGAACGATAAACCGCAAAAGTAGGTTAACCGTGGTGCGCCCCCTTGCGGTTAATAGACCATGAGGGGTACGGTTTTAACCGCAGTTTCTTGTCTCCTGTCTAAAAAAAAACAACCATGCACGCTGCCTTTAAGTGCATCGCCGCACTGACCGTGTGTGTGTGTGTGTGTGTGTGTGTGTGTGTTATAGCTGTTCGTTTTAACATTATATGTTGACGACAGAGTGACAGATAGCGAGAGTTGCCCACATGTCTGGAAGTTTAACGACGGAGCGTTGCATGGAGGAAGTGATCTTTGTTTATCTTCCTGGATACGCTGGCTTTCCAAACGTAACGCACACCCTGTCACTTAATGCGCTTCCAACTGCATTTGACGCCTAGTGATAGTTGCACACAAAAGAGCGGCGCGCAACTGACTGC
>OMKY01252115.1:0-14947 GCA_900302395.1 Bregmaceros cantori | reverse complement strand
TGACTGAGCTGTCAGCTCACCTCATTGGCTACCCAGATCTTCACGTGAGGTCACCTTGTATTTACCCACAACCAAAGACACACACACACACACAGACACACATACACCCTATACCTACACACACACACACACACCCTACACCCACACCCACACACACACATACGTATGCTCAATTACATACACACAGACACCCAAACAAACCCTACACCTACGCACACACACACACACACGCGCGCACGCATGCTCAATTACCTACACACAGACACCCAAACACACACTACACCCAAACACACACTACACTTATACACACACATGTATGCTCAATTACCTACACACAGACACCCAAACACACACTACACCCAAATACACACTACACTTATACACACACACATGCACGTATGCTCAATTGCCTACACACAGACACCCAAACACACACTACACCTACACACTCACCCATACACACACGCACATATGCTCAATTACCTACACACAGATTCCCAAACACACACTACACCTACACACACACACACACACACACACGCACACGCTCGTATGCTCAATTACCGACACACAGACACCCAAACACACACTACACCTACACACACGCACATATGCTCAATTACCTACACACAGTCACCCAAACACACCCTACACCTACACACACCCACGCACACGCTCGTATGCTCAATTACCTACACATAGACACCCATTAACACACTACACATGCACATATTCAACCTTTATTTATTCAGGAGTTGTTCCATTGAGATACAAGATCTCTTCTTCCAGGTATTACGGGAGTAAATAGCGACCGACCACGGCCAATCGTTATAAATGTAAGTACTTTTGACTTTTTCTGACGATTGTTGAATTTTAATAATTACATTTTTATTATATTTATATTTTCATAATTATATTTCATAATAATTTTGACTGCGCCAATTCTAGTGTCGGAAATATTGGCCGTTGCTGTTGAGTGCACTATAAGTGAGTGCACTATATGGGAGGGTAGGGAGTAGGGGAGCGATATCGGGCACAGCCAATGTCTAAAAACAGACAAAGGACAGACACATTTTTAAAATTTGGTGCAGTGGCACACACACACGCACATAATTACCTACATACACACGCCCACACACACACACACACACACAGAATAAAGACCGCATGCACGCACAATGCTCATACACAATAACACACATACATACACACACACACATCATGCCCAAGCACGCATTCACACAAACCTACATAATTACACATACATAAAAAGATGCACCCCATGCACTCACATACACAATTATACACACATGGGCACACACACACAAACACACAGACAACCTATAGACCAGATGGACTAGTACATTATATAACTGCTGTTTTTTTCCGATGTTCTTGTCATTATACAAATAATTAATGACTTTTTTTTTCGTTAGTGTTTTTGAAATAATGACATTGAGTGGGAGATTCAAAGAAAAACTACCTCCCAGGTATGTTGCTTGATAATGTCAGAATGATCACATTTGGGCAGCTGGCCCCTCAAATGTGACGCATTCCAGACAGGCCCATTCGGACGTGGGGTCGGACCTCGGGTCGCCCGTTCTGGCCGTGAAGCGTTGAGTCTGCGGGAGACCAGTTGGCCTCTCTATGTGGCGGTTGCGGTGTCCGCCGGGTCAGAGGGACCGCCGAACATGCGAGCTGAGGTCCGACTTAGTCTGTGATGCGTCAAAGTTCGGTGATTCATTTAATTCAGGTGATTCAATTGTAATGCAAGGTTCATCAACTGTGTTGAGCATTGCTGCAATCTATTGTGTGTCCATCATACCATGCTTGATAACCTAAATGAAAATATAGCTGCATGCAGCAATATGGGGCCAATCAGCGGGCTGGCCCCGTATTGCGGATGACGTGTACAAAGTTTCGTTCAAATCTGTCAAAACGCTGCCGAGATATGAGCTACTTTCCACAACTTTGCAACTTTTCTGGTGTGTTTGATTGGTTGTCGCGGTGAAACGGTGGGGCATGTAATAAATCCCTTCAAAGTGGTATATGCAGAACAGTCCCCAGATCACGTGTACCGAGTTGTGTGCACATCCGACTGAAATTGTAGGAATAGAAGCATTGGCTGTGTCCGAAATCGCCCCCTAACCCCCATATAGGGCACTATATGGGGCGCACGCCATTTTGTAGGGGTGTCCGAATTCTCCATGTGCCCCATATAGGGCACTGAAAGTATCTCACAATGCACCGCGAAATGTAGTGAGCATCGGATGTACACTAGATGGAGAAATATAACCCATAATGCATTGCGAGACTAATTAAAACGTAGAAGAAGGCGACGCGCGCGCTCCAAAACAAAAACAATGGAGGACGGCGTCAGGACGCAGCAGCAACCGTCGGCGGCAAATAATTATAAATGTGAGTACAATTGATTTTCTGTGATAAAGTATACATTTATTATTTAAAAAAGCATGCGAATGCTACGGCCAATGCCGACAGGCATCACTATGCGACAGCGGTGACGTAAGTTAACAGTGCCGATTCTAGTGTCCGAAATCTCGTCGCTGAGATTGAGTGGACTATATAGTCAGTGCCCTATCCAGGGGCTAGGGGTTAGCTGGGCGTGTAATAAATGTGTTTATCCATTCATTTACTGCAATGTTGAAACGTGTATTTGCCGTGAGGCCTCATATGAGCATTTTTGGCCTCCACTAAGCCGGGACATGAATCACCTCACTCATTAGTTTGTAATTATTTCAACAAGTGTGTTTGCATGTCATTTGGGCAGATGCTTTATTGTCAATACCTTATTACCTCGCCTCTGACCACATGTGCCAGCTAATATAATCAGAGAATATTGCCAAAGGGGAATTCATCTCGAGTCTGTCTGTGTGAAGAGGAAGGGAGAGGAGAAACCATGGAGACATGTTGAGAGCTAATGAGAAAAAAGTTTGTGAAAGAGAAGGTGAGTGCGTGAAAAAGGAAGAGATAGGGAGATGTGAAGAAGTTTATTATCAGGAAGCTCACAACAGCTATGGGTAGCACTGCTGTAACGGATGTGTAACGGCCATGTAATTTTAGCAGTGATTGAACCAACAGTAAAGGGCTGACCAGCCAATTACCATGGGCAATCGACTGCTATTTGTAGTCCTACCTACGTTCTGTCTGGAGACTAACGGTACTCAAGCCTCTCCCACCCTCATGTTTGTCCCGCTGCATTGTGGGAACTCCCACCCTCTATAGTGGAGAGGCAGTATAGAGATGTGTAGCTGCATGAAATATGTACTTCTATATTAGCTCATTATTCTGACCACCACAAACTCTTTCTCTCTCTGTTGGCCGTCAGCGCCAAGGCGACTGCCAATTGATGGGGTAATGAGCATCACGCCCCATAGTCTTCCTGCTGTGGCTGTGACCACAGCACACGCAGCACCATGATATTGTTTCCCCCCACAGTCATATACTGCATGTCCGCTAGTATCTGCACAGTAAATTTTGCAGTGTTAAATATGCAGTGTCAGGGTCCGCGTTGGCCGAGTGGTTATGGACACCGCACCTAACGCGACCCCATTCATGTTAGTGGCGCTGTGTCTACCGCAGCGTCCGCAATGTCACGAGTTCGACTCCGCTCGTCGACTCCGCTCGTCGACTTGTCTGCAATGTCTACCCCCGATCTCTTCAATCCAGTTTCCGACTAATCCTATCCAATAAAGATGGAGAAATGGCACTGATGCCGGAATGAAGAGGACTATGTGCGTGAATCCGGGTCACGGCACCAATTGTAACGGAAGTGAAACGGTCATGCAATTTTAGCAGTGATTGAACCAACAGTAAAGGGCTGACCAGCCAATTACCATGGGCAATCGACTGCTATACGTATGTAGTCCTACCTACGATCTGTCTGGAGACTATCGGTACTCCATTCTCTCCCACCCTCCTGTTTGTCCCGCTGCATTGTGGGAACTTTGTGGGTATTTATTGCAGCTCATTCAGGCAATTTTCTTTATTGATGATTGGCTGGAAAGGGCTGAAATAAGGAGGAGGAAACATGTGGCAAAGCTGTCGGTCAGGGAAAGCAAAGTCACGACTCTTTGCGCCGTTATTGCATTTGTAGTAGCACTCTCTTAACAGACTGTGCTACTACGGCGCGCAATATTATTATTCTTGTGGACTGTAGCTAATATTTTAATGTTATCTTTTGGTTCCTTCAAAAGCATAGTTGAACTCGCCCTAATTTACAAAATATTTAACAACGCAGCCCCTGGACCACTAGACAAATTCATCAGCAAAACGTATATTACAGCAAAACAATAATATTACAAGTGGTACAAAGGATTTTGTTTGTTACCCGCGAAAGCTGCCACTTTCGGACAGAAATGCTCTATTTCGTCGGCCCAAAACTCTGGAACAGTCTGCCGCAATCTGTAAAAACTGACTCCGGTAGTTGTCCTTCGTCTGCCGACCCGCAACAATATATGTATGAAAAAAAAGTTCATATCAGTCCTTTGATATTACCACCGGAATATATTATCAATAATATTGTTAATAATACAAACTACAGACAGATATGAGCTCTACTGCAGCAGCAATTTGCCATGAATCCAATTAAAGATAAAACTCTTTAACGTAAAACTATTAAAAATGTATTTCTAAAATGTTCCGTTCTTGAGCTACACACCGTCGAAGACAGAGGTGGGAATAGTGGAGAGGCAGTATAGAGATGTGTAGCCGCATGAAATATGTACTTCTATATTAGCTCATTATTCTGACCACCACAAACTCTTTCTCTCTCCGTTGGCCGTCAGCGCCAAAGCGACTGCCAATTGATGGGGGAATGAGCATCACGCCCCATAGTCTTCCTGCTGTGGCTGTGACCACAGCACACGCAGCACCGTGATATTGTTTCCCCCCACGGTCATATACTGCATGTCCGCTAGTATCTGCACAGTACATTTTGCAGTGTTAAATATGCAGTTCATTGACTCTTTCAGAGTTATTACAACAATGGAGGGAGTTGAATATTTACTAGTGTTGGTGTTAATATACAGAGTTACAAGGCGCTGTGTCAATTAGACTCTACAAAGCCACCGCCCAAAGCCCACCCGCCTCGCCCTCTCTCAAACTTTGAACACCGCCATTTTCATTGCATCGTGACTCATGCGGCACTCGACCCTTGGCACAGACCGAGGTTTGGCTCGGAGTCCAGGGCTTTGGGTCGCAGCGGTGTTGCCGACTCGCTATATCGCAGGCCCTCGCGGCCTTCGTCCGCGCAGATGCAGACGCCCGTCCCGTCACGGACGTGCCGGCGGGGCTGTACAGTGTTAGCCAGTGTTAATTTAACACCAATTCTGATAAGGACCAAATACACTCAGACACAGTGTTACATTTAACTCTTTCAGTGTTGATTTAACACTGCAACATTTACTGTGTGCGCTCTCATGCCCCTTTCACACTAAGTCTGTATATAAAATGACAAAAAGAAAAAACTAACTAAAAAAAAAAACAAAAACGAAAAGCACTCAGAGATTGCAAAACTGCGCCGTAGTGGTACAAAAATATTACTTTTAGTGCTAGGAGTATGTGTGGCAACCCATTATCAATGCAAGTGCTCCTGGAGTAGCGCGATTGCGATTGACGGCTACATTTCCCAGCGGCCACCAAAACCCAGAAGTCCTGGTCACCTGACTGCGGTAAGCGTTCAGCGATCTATAGGTAAGTTGGTGATTAAGAATGATTATGCTACTTACAAGATACAGAAATGCACCAAAATGTAATCACTCCTTCCGTTGGTCATTTCCAACAACTCTACAAAATTTCATCCAGATCCGTGCACAGCTTTTGCAGTTATCCTGGCGACAAACCAAGACGACCAAAAACATAACCTACTTCCCTGCACAGGTAAAAAAGACACTAGGGAGAGCAATTGGAATTGGAATTGAGTCACACCTGATTTTGTGGAAAAGCTGTTACTCTCTTGGTTGGCACCATAGACTGTATATAAAGTAGACGCAGCGTGCATGACGTCATCCCATTGCTTTCATCCAAGTCGGGTTGAAGCCACAGATTGCGTGCTGCCATTGTTGAAAGTACCTGTATATCCGGGACACACAGAGAGAGAGCTATACAGTATATGAGAGAGAGACACCCCACACGCAACTTCTTCCGGTGGTACTGTCCACTAGGGGCGCCAACGACAGAGTCAGAATGAATGGGGTCTTGTGGGAGCTGAAATAAAAAATATTAACACCAAATCTGACGCGTTTGTGAAATAATCACCCCCCCTCACACAATTAATCGATAATTATCCCCGCAATATACATTCAAAAATAAATTAGAAACGATCTTGAATAGGTTAAAACAGGCTGCTAAGATTGGAATATTTGCACTGAAATTCCCATAGGCCTCGGATTTAGGAGACTAGGCTCCCCCCATACCAACCCGGAAGTAGGCATGGACATCAAGACGAAACGCGGTGTCCATTTTTATATACAGTCTATGGTTGGTCATGTAACATTTTGTTGCATTTTTGTGTGTGCACTGAAAGTAATGGAGAAGGGGCCTGGAGTGTGTTTCTTTTCTGTAAGGAGCTTCAATGTCTACAAATGGAGCAGAAATAGCCACGGTACGGTGAGCTGTGGTGATTAAATTAGTAACACCTTCAGCAGCAGCCAGGCGCTTTGCAGGAAGTTGCAAGACATTTGTACACTGTGCCTAGTCCCTGGCTGTGTCCGAAACTGCTCCCTGTCCCCCATATAGTGCACTATATGGGGCGCTCGCCATTTTGTAGGGGTGTCCGAATTCTCCACGTACCCTATATAGTGCACTGAAAGTATCCCACAATGCACCAGAAAAAGTAGTAAGCATCGGATGTACCCTAGACCAGTGGTTCGCAAACTGTGGTATTCGTACCACCAATGGTACACCGAGCACACACTGGTGATACACGGGATTACATCATAAAAATAAGAATTATATCATGCTGCTGGAAGCAGGACGAGAACCCAGGTTCCCTGCGTTGAACCGTTCAGAACATTTTAAAAAATAATTTCGTTTTCAAACCCTGCAGAGCATGTCATTCATTCAACAAGTGGAGAACCGTCACATATCACAGCTACTCTAGGGAAGAGCAACATCTCTTGAAGAAATGAGAGTATTCCAAGGGAAACTGTGGAAAAGGTTGTTTTTCTCCCATCGTCACTAGAAGTTTGACGGTGAAAAAGCCTGACTGGCTGCATGGCCAGTGAGCCCCACACATGGGCTGTGTCCGAAATCGCTTCCTATCCCGTACTCCCTACCCCCCATACAGTGCACTCACTTATAGTGCACTCAACAACGGCCAAATTTTCGGACACTAGAGTTAGCGCCGTCAAAATTATTATGAAGTATAATTATAAAAAATATAATTATAAAATTATATTTGGTGGACTTTAAAACTTCCGTGCAACTGTATAAACGTGAAACCTGGTTCAGCCATTACATTTGCTTCCTCGTCTGTCCACAAGATGGAGCCCCAGATGCATGGGGCTTGATGAAGTTGGATGGATGCACAACCGGAAATAGTCCCAGACATAGGAAATATTCAAATATATAGCATAAAAAAAACGTTTTTAACCGGTTTTGTGGATTTCATAATATTGTGTTCCGGAACAGTTAAATAAATCTTTTTTTGTTTCTGCTTCCACGCCTCATAAAATGATCTAAAATTCTGTTCGTTTTCGTTTTCCGTTTTTCGTTCGGAACCCTGATGCTCTGACATGTAAGACACGTGAGACCTTTCTTTCTCTCTGCATTATGAGTTATAACGCGACCACTTTCACATAGTCCTAACCCGAGTCATAACTCAAAGCTCCAGGTTGAGCCCAGACCAAGACCACCTATTCAAAGAGGCCTAGCAGAGTTTAGCGCAGACCAGGCTCACAGCTACTGGGACAACTGGAACACAAGTTCCATCTCGAATAAACCGAAACGGACCCGGGACAAACACGCTCGTTTGAATACGCGCTGATCTGTGATGATTTTGGACCTGGTAATATCCACCCAATTAATCGGTGACGATTTTGCTGCTGATTAGCCTGTACATTTCTGTTGGAGTTAGCGGTTGTGAAATTCTGCCCAACTGCATTTGTAATTGGATAGCCCAGGCTCTAAGCATAGTTGCTATCGGACGTCACACTAAACCAGACGAGAGTATTCCAGGGCAAGAATACTAGACTCTGCATCCTCAGTTCTGTGCTATCACGCCAATCCAACAACAATTTGGGAAACCGCAATAGGTCTATATCATAGACTGTATATAAATATGGAGGTTGCATTCGCTTCAGCCGGCGTGCCGACATTCGAGTGCTTTTGGTAGTCGAGTGGGCAGAGTCGACTACCAAAAGCACAGAGCCTATGGGATTTACAATTGAAATATACCAATTTTAGCAGGCCGTTTAACCTATTTAAAGATTGTTTCTAATTGATATTGTTGTTAATGTATATTTTTGGGTAATTAATGGTTCAATGTGTGAGGGGGGGGTCATAATTTCACAAATGCGTCAGATTTGGCGTTAATATTTTTTATTTCAGCTCCCATAGGATCCCATTCATTCTGACTGTCACATGTCGGGTGTCTCTCTCTCATATACTGTATAGCTCTCTCTATCTCTCCTGGTTCCGGATATACGGGTAATTTCAGCGCGCAGTCAGCGGGCACAAAAAAGTTTAATGAAAGCAATGGGATGACGTCATGCACGCTGCGTCTACTTTATATACAGTCTATGGTCTATATTGAATACATTGTGAATACCACAAAATAGCTCTAGACAGAGAAACTGCTCTATGCTCCTCAAAAGCTACTACTTTTGGTCAAAACTCACTCTTATTGCTTCAAGGCCCAAAACTCGGGAGCAATCTACTCCCCCAAAACAATGAGCCCTGCCAGTTTCTATGAAGCAGCCAAACAACTTCTGCTAGAAAAACAAATATGCCGGCGCTAATCTCATCATACAAATCCCCATGTACATCGGCACCATAAAGAAAGAAAGAAAAATGCTGCAACACATAAAGTGTATTACAATATGACTTGATTATGACTACTAACTAGGGCTGTACAAAAAATATATACAATAAAAATAATTCCTGATTTATCCACAGATTTGATTCTGATTTGTAAAAAAGAGATGAGATCAATATAATTATACTTTAATAATTTCATAAACTGTATTAAATATATCTAAATTCTGCCAAAATGTACAACACAACCAGCAAACGACAACAGACGACAACACTCATTTGGTTGTCGCCAACAACACTGATGCATGGCATTATTCGAGAAAAGCATTAAAATCAAATTTGAAGATTTACATATCTTAAAAATTGTATAATAAACTAATCTGTTCATTTTTTTTGCACAGCCCTAATTATAACCAGGGTTGGGGAGATTACTTTTTAAAGTAATCTGTTACTGTTACAAGTTACTCATTAAGAATTGCAATCAGTAACATAATCCCAATGCGCCATTACATTCCATTACTTTTAGATTACTTGTAAATACAAACCCAAAACTTCCAAGCCAAGAATGGCAGACATTCCAAAGGTTTTCAATTAAATTTTTGTGTTAAATGGAGTTCTATGAAAGTGAGTGCTGTGTCACATGACAGTTGGATGTTGTCCCTTATGAACGCAAGTCTAATGTATGCACATTTACAAGTTACACCAACGGCCTTGGGACAAGTGTGGAAGTGGATCTAGTCCCTCATTCCAGGCTGTAATCTAAAGCAGCTATTCCCCGGACCCCCGGGTCCTCGGACCCCCGGTTGGGCGGCCGAGGTAATTTATGTATAGATGGTATTAGATGTGCACCATCAACAATGGAGTAAATGCTTTTGGTTGATGATTGACATTGTATATATATACACTTCTTTTTGTAGGGGTCCGCGAGTTGCTTTGGGCTGGGAAAGGGGGTCCTTGGGATGAAAAAGGTTGGGAACCCCTGATCTAAAGTACATGTGTTAAAATGTTATTGTAAGGGGGCGGCACGGTGGCAAAGTGGTTAGAGAGCACGTCCCTCACGTCACAGGCCGAGCAGCGCCGCATACCCTCTTTTCTGCAATGTCTCCCCCCGACCCTTCATCCCAGGTTCTGATTTAATCCTGGCCCTATCTCTCTAAGAATGAAAAACGGCGCTTGCACCCAAAAAAAACCCCAAAAGAAAGTTATTTTAAGGGACTACAGTTACTATTTTTTGTAATCAGATTACTGGAATCTGATTACATGTAAGTCATTACTACCCAACCCTGGATATAACCCAACATGACTCTTTGGTCTAATCCTAGGCATGTAGCATAGGTCTAGTAGCCGTTCCTCAGTCGGAGGATGTGAGGGTGGGTAGGGGTGTCGCGTTGAAACAGAAATCCGAGAGCGGCCTACTGTATTCTTAATGAAGGTGCATCTTTCTCTGGACTCGTTCGACAGCCTGCTCTCTGCTCATTTACTGTCGCACGGCGGCAAGGATCCAACAGGTTGGAGAGAAGAAGACGCAGATGATCTACAGTCCAGCGGCGTCCGACCTGCTGTGCTAGCCATGGCTACTGGGTACTTGTTGTGGCTCCTCGTGGCGGCTCTGCCCCGGGAGTGCTGGACGCAGGTCTTCACTAACGCCTGGGCCGTGCGGCTGGCACACCCCGATGGTGCCGACCGGATAGCTGAGAAGTTTGGCCTGAACAACTTGGGCAAGGTGAGTGTGAATATTGCTTACAGCCAGGGCTGTACCAAGAGAACAGTGCGGCCTGGGCATTGTTGACTTCTGACCGGCCCCTCATAATTAACGGAGGCTATACTTCATCCTTTACTCTGAAGCGCATGAATAGTCCACCACTAGGGCCGCCAACATAGGTTACTTTTTAAAAGTAATCCGTTACAGTTACAAGTTACTCATTGAAAATTGTAATCAGTAACGTAATCCCGTTACCCAATTTTAAAAGTAACGTAGCAGATTACTTTGGATTACTTTTGGATTACTTTCAAATAGATTCAATAAAATTAACTCAAGTCAATTCAACTCATACTTTATATGAACATAAAATTTAAATATTTTGAAAGTCAAATGACAGAATATAAAACATGATACATACGCTTCTATTTTACCATGTTTGAGCAAACAAAATTGAAGAGAAGAGAAAAGGTTTAATCGAGTCGACGCAAGAAAAATGATCATTGATCATCAATTTTTAGTCCTACCATTCCAGCCCTAAAGAGTGTGCGATATTTGAACCTAGACCGCTGCAGTAGACATGCCACCAGGAAACCGCTTTAATAGACATGCCACACAGGACATTTAAACGTGATAGGTTTCCAATCCAGAGATGTACACGAGTCCCGAACTCACAAGTCCGAGTTGAGTCCCAGACTTTACGGGTCGAGTCCGAGTCGAGTCTGAAGGACTCTAAAGCTCTAAAATCTTGGAATTGAATGCAGAACTAGATTTGACTACATGCATATATCGCACACAGAATGGTTAGTTCAAAGTTAGCTAATGTGGTACAGGTTTATATAGCAATGCAATGATTATGAATAAGTATACACAAACAAGGTTAAATGTTCACTTCGTGGAAAAGAATGGATTTTTTTTAAAGCCGAAAAAGAGGGAAAGACTCATCAAATACTCATCGAGAGTCATTGACCTAGTTTCTCGAGTCAAATCTGAGTCTTTAGGGCGCAAGCCCAAGTCGAGTCTCGAGTCCCGTTTTTTTGTGACTCGAGTGACTCGCGAGCGGATTGGTCGGTGCAGGCAGCATGGAGCGCCGAGATGCGTGCAACGCAACAACCCGCCCTCACGGCAGCCGGGTGGCGGCAGGAATGGCCCGGTTTAAAGAGCATAGAGTCAGACGCGCCGCAGCGGTACACACTACCATCCTCCGGCGGAGGGCAGGCCGCCGCGGTGCGTGCAACTCTGTACTCCGCTTGGGCCGAGTGTTCCGCCCGGAGGGGTGCGAAGCGGGGCCAGACATTAGAGGTTCAGGGACAACGCAAGACGCGATCTTAGACTAACTGTAATTCAGATTACTTTTTTAAAAAATGTAGTTGTAACGGAATACAATTACTTTATTTTTGTAATCTGATTACGTAACAGCGTTACATGTAATTTGTTACTTCCCAACCCTGACCTTAAGTCAAAACACAGCAAAGTGACTGGCATTCAAGGTAGAAACTACCTGCTGAACTTGTCTATAGCAGCCACTAGGAGATTCCAGAAGATGGTGAATAACTGACCTGGGATTTATGGGACACATCATCAGCAGTGAATCCCTGGATCATTGGGTGTTTCGGCCTTTAACACTAGACACTCCCCAGGGGCGTCCAGCTCTGGGATGATCCGCATACCGCCTGTTGCCTTACTTGGGGGCCCAACTGGGTTTGTTGCACTTCAGCCAAAGCCACTGGCTGCTTCGCTCTGCTGCCTCCGAAATTGCCTTGATAGCTGTGCGCTGGCTCAGCCCCCGAACTCCCACGTCTCTTAGTAGCTTTGTGGTGGATGCTCCAACAAAGCCTCTGCACCCAACCTCGACTGGAAGGACTTCTGCGTTCCACCCACCTTGTCGAGCTTCTGCGGCCATCTTAGAATACCGCAGGAGCTTCCGTTTGTACGCCTCCTCCATGGCGTCTTCCCAGGGCACAGTGAGGTCGATTATGAAGACCTTTTTCAACGGAGGGGAACAGAGCACCAAGTCAGGCCTCAGGTTGGTGGTAGCAATCTTGGAGGGGAACACCAGTTGCGTGCGGACATCTACCAGCATCTTCCAGTCGCGTGCTGGGCTCAACTTGCTCCTCTCTGCTGCTATGGAGCTGTTCCTGGAGACTGGGGCCCCTGCATTGACAAAGGAAATTCTACGCAAGGTGTTTGGTGTTGGCAGTGGTAGGGCGTTGATACCAACTCACTTTTCTTCCAGGGTGGCAGCAATACTTTTCAGGACTTGGTTGTGGCACCAAGTGTAGCTTTCTGGTTTTGGTTTTGCACCCTGTCAGTATGTGTCGCAGTGTGGCTGACATGCTGCTTGGGACGCACCCTGGATCTTCGTCAAGCCATTGGTGAAGGTTAGTTGCTGTGGGGAGGACATTGTAGGTGACTCTGATGGCGAAGCTCAGACTCCTCACATTCATGGCCCAGATGTCCTTCCAACTCAACCTCCTCCTCTCAACCCCTTTCCATCGTGTCCAAAGCCCCTGCTTGCCGAGGGCCACTGCCTTCGCCCATCTTGCTGCTTGCTCTTGACGGCAAACCTCCTCCACCACCCTTTTCCTCCGTTCTGGCGTGGTGGCGTTTCTCCAAGGGGGATGGCTGGGTGTTAGTCCATGAGGAGCTTTGCTGAGGCAGAGTGGAGAAGTATGGTCTGAAGAAGGCAAGAAATGCCTTGTTGAAATTATGACAATATTCTTTCAATAATTGTTCAATCTCTCAAGTTTTTTTTTAACATAATCTCTTTTCAAGTGCCGCTCTACAAAAACCAGCCTTTTACCAACTTCCTGTGGGTATAAATCTCTCTATAGAAAGACTACTATACCATTTAAACTTTTATGTTTCTTGGTTCGCTCAGCTGGAATCCTTTAACTTAATTTAACCTTTTGGAAAACTTTTGCAATCAAATTCTATAGGCTGCTAATGTGATAGCAAAACGCTGACATAACAATATTCTATCTCAGCATATTTTTTTATAACTTCCAAAGTAGATGGGTTTAACTTGAACCAGAGACGTATCATAGTTGTTTATGTATACGCATTTGTCTCAGCTAGCTTTTTTTTTCTGCAGAGTAGCTCTTCTTGTGAGGAAATATGAATATTATATAAATCAAAATTAAGCCTTAATGAGATTAATATTATCGGGAAGGGTGTATGCACCCATCATGTGTGCATAACCCCACGTATCTGTGCGCGGGAGATGCATGTGTGGGGTTCAGTGAGTTGTATGTAGCTCATGTTGCTTGTACCAGACAACGGACTAACTAACTACCGGACGCCGAAACATGCGGTATGCCATACAGAACAACCCATTGCCCCCCAGAACCCACCTTATGGAGGCATAAAGAATATCGAAATAACCAATAGACTGTGTTATAAAAATGGACACCGCGTTCGTTTTGATGTCTTTGCCTACATCCGGGTTGGTATGGGGGGAGCCTAGTGTCCTAAATTCGAGCCCTATGGGAATTCCAATGCAAATATTCCAATCTTAGCAGCCTGTTTTAAGCTATTTAAAGATCTTTCCTAATTGATATTTTAATGTATATTGTCGGGATAATTATCGGTTAATTGTGTGAGGTGGGTCATAATTTCACAAATGCGTCAGATTTGACATTCATATTTTTTATTTCAGCTCCCATAGGATCCCATTCATTCTGACTCTGTTGTTGGTGCCCCTAGCGGACAGTACCATCGGAAGAAGTCGCGTGTGGGGTGTCTCTCTCTCATATACCGTATAGCTCTCTCTATCTCTCGTAGAGCTCTCTCCCTATCTCTCTGTCTCCAGATATACAGGTACTTTCAACAATGGCTGCGTGCAGTCTGCGGCTTCAAACCGACATTGATGAAAGCAATGGTGTGACGTCATGCACACTGTGTCTACTTTATATACAGTCTAACCCTATTAAATTGAATTGTGTGAAAAAGCAGCGACCTGCCTCATCAACAACATGCATGTCAGTATGCCCCAATAAGTCACCACAGCTATATATGTATATACATCAAGTGTATGAACATCAGTGGCGGATGCTGGACTTTTAAGGAGGGGAAGCTCAATTTGTCGTCCTGCATCATAAAACGTCTATTTATACGTAACTCTCCGTTCGTTTTCCAGAAAATGGTCTGTGACCCTGTCGTACCATCTTGGTGTCTTTTCCAAGGACTTGACCAGTGTCCGCTCAATGGCGTGCAGAGCTAGACTCTACACCTGCAGATGTAGGGCTCCAATCA
>OMKY01252109.1:0-12599 GCA_900302395.1 Bregmaceros cantori | reverse complement strand
CAATATTTGTAGTAAAGGACACACCGAGTCGCCGACAGCATGTGTAGACCGGCGTATACAGCCTGGCGACCCGGGTGTATATTCTCACCCGCGGAGGGGTGGTGATTAGAGGGGCAGAAACGTCGCCGGTTCAAAATTGCTTTTTTCTCCCCTCAACCTTTTACTGTGTGAACATTTGGAAGGCTCTTGAAATACGAAGGAAAATACATTTACTGTCATTCTTTGGAAAACGAGGACAAAACGGAACGTGTTGTTGCTAGAGTGGGGCTAGAGTGGGGGTCGGGATTGAGCTGCTGCAGTAGAGGAGCTTTACATACAGCAGCGTTGTAAACAGGCGTACGTTCGCATATCGAAATGATCGAATCTGCTGTATCATGTTTGAGCATTTAGCATTTTATCGCGATACGATAAATTATCGAATTATCGCCCACCCCTAGCTTATAGGCTATAGAAATGCACGAGAATTGAATCACTTCTTTCTTTCATCATTTCCAACAACTCTGGAAAATTTCTTCCAGATCCGTGCTCAACTTTTTCAGTTATCGAGAAGACAAACCAACGCGAAAACATAACCTGCTCCGCGGGCTCCACCCCGGCGCAGGTAATGTCCAAGGAAACCATACTGAGTTTGGGTTTGATTAAAATTGACTAAACATGGATATTGCCTTCTAAACGTGTCCTGCTGCCCTGGGTTACACGCCTCCATGCCACTAAATTCACAAATTGCCATGAGGTAAAGTGTGTGTTATTACTTGGTTACTTTGCTGTCAGAACGTTCTTTGTCATTCATTTTCATTTATATAGTCTTAACAGACTGAGCTACTGTGTCACACGATAGTCACCTAGCCTGGCGGGCCATAACCAACGAATCGTCCATGCATCACATGCGATCAGAACAATCATTGCGTCTGGTGAAACCAGGGTGGAAAAACGTGTCAAAAAGTGTCAATCAAATGGTGTTATCCAATCACAGCGCACTAGGTGTCCCTCGTCGCCCATACCAGCTCCACCCACATCCGCGCTGATTGGTCGGCTTCCCTGATTTTCCCAGACCCAGTGCAATGTCTAGCGGTGCAATGCGTGGACGATGCATTGGTTCTAGCTCACCAGGCTACTATTACTTTGTATAAGGTGGTTTATCCTAATGTGATCCACTGACTAATGTGGGACACCTAAATTCCAGTGGCTCTGCCTTCTCCCTAATGAATGTCAGTGAAACTATGGTAAAGACAAACTATGGTAATGTGTCTATTAAGTTCAACTGTTCAATACTACATTTCACTTCCCCACATTAGGCAACCTACTGTCCCACTAAGAAGTTGCAAAAAATGGCCCACATTAAGGCAATCCACCCTAACTGTGCCAACACTGACTGTAATAAACTGCGAGTGGACCGCTGCAGAGAACAGAGACAAATACACAACATTCTTGTTGCCTCATGACGCACAACATCTGGATTCCAATTTGTTATTATTATTGTAGCAATCTCCACTTGATTCATCCACTTTCTGTGTGTAGTGGTGTACAACTCGGGGACTGTCCAATTCAGTCTGAAGGACGCGTTGGCACGTCAACTCCAATTTGAGAACGCTAACGGGTTATTTATTTTCCGATGTTGGCGGCGCGTCGAGAGCGCGGGTGTGCGTGCCACACTCGAGCGGTAGAATCATGTGTTTCTCATTATGCAAATGATTGCAGGACAAATTAGGAGCTTTCAAGTTAATATTTGTTGGATTCGGCTGAAGGTTAAGAAAACTGTGTTTGTCGTGGTTATATTTATACAGGAATATAAGGCCTGAAGTGCATGCAACATCATTTTAAAACTGTGGGTGGTTGAGAATCAAAATTGACGCTGCTCATTTAGACATTCTGTGAATGTCAAACAACATTTGTTGTTGTTTTTGTTTGATTTCAAATGATAGAATTTTTTTAAATAAAAGGTCTTTACAAATAACCCGTTGTAAAGCATATGCTGAAATTTTGTAATAGCATTTTAAAAATGCCAACTTCTTTTTTCTTTGAGCACAAGCACCGTATTTCATTCTTTATTGAGAGACAGTGATAGGATTAGCGGAAACATTGCAGAAAAGCTAGCATCGGGATGAGAACCTGTGGCACTGCTCGAGCTACGGTCAGGGAGGTGCGCCTCTCTGCCACCGCGTCCCCCTCAAATGTCAACTTATTTTGGTAAGCAGCAGGTCTGGGGTCAGGGCCGGTTGTAGCCCATTGGTTGCCCTACACGAAGGGTTCCGAAATCCCCCATGTTCAGAAAAGTCACAGTAGTTGTTTAGTCATGGTAGGGTTAGGGGTCATGGTAGGGTTTAGTCATGGTAGGGTTAGGGGTTAACCTGTGATGATTCAAGAAAACCAAGAAAACATGCAACATGAATGTAGGAATATATGGTTGCATGTGTCCAGGTCTACTGGATGTTCAGTGAACTCGCTTATTGGGTCCATGCCCAATCTTAGCCAAGTTCCAACAATAGTAATTGCCTATTAGGCTTTAAGCCCTAGGAGAGTGTTGTTTGAACTCTCATAAAACGCCACAGCTACTGGCAAAATAACGTGAGCATGAATGGAGGATCACGAGAATAATGATAATTTAGATCATCACAGACTGACCGCATATGCAATTAGAGTCGATCGGGCCAACCAGCTGGTCTCATAAACACGAAGGAATTAAACCGTACGAGAGAACTCGTCGTTGTGTGTTAATCACTGGCCAGCCGGTCCTTCTCCAATAAAAATTAAGATTGGGGGTCCGCGTTGGCCGAGTGGTTATGGACACCGCACCTAACGCGACCCCATTCATGTTAGTGGCGCTGCGTCTACCACAGCGTCCGCAGTGTCGACTACGCTCGTCGACTTGTCTGCAATGTCTACCCCCGATCTCTTCAACCCAGTTTCCGAGTAACCTGTCCAATAAAAATGGATAAACGGCACTGACGCTGGAAAAAAAAACTTAAACAAAAATGAAGATTGGAGAAGAGATTACGGAGCTGTGAGTTGCACATTATGGTAAGCTGCAATGATGAAAACAAATCATACGCACAGGACATGGTGTGGAAAAGATTGCAACGAGCCTTAACAACTACCTATGTTGTTCTCCATCTTTTTTTCTGCCTGTCGGCAGAAAGCATAACTGCATGTTTTTACGAGGCAGAGTAAATAACCATTGGAAGATAAATAGAAAATACTCAGCCTCTGAATCCAGGACAATGCAACCGAAATTATAGAAAGTCAGAAATGTAGATGTAAGGGTAATGAAGATTTGTTACAGTTTAGTACAGTATCATCATCACGTGGGGGGCCTCTTGGGCGTTTTTTTTAGGGTTGTGAACATCATGTAACTATAAAAAGTACATTTAAGTGAATAATACACATCACGTTCTGTTATTTAATTTCAAACGATAGCTTTAGAAATTGGAATAGATCATAGATGCTATGATGTCATGATATTATCTCATTCAGGGTCAAGTTCTACAGAAAAAAACAAAAAACGGTATGGGTTAAAGGCATGAAAGCACACATTTTGGAAAGGCTATGTTGAACATGATTTTCTATGAAATGGTAGATTATGTTGTTAGCCGCTGTTATGTTTTTAGATATGCTTTGTAGACATCAATTGTATCAAGTGTCCCAGATGTTGCCACAGCATTAAAATTATTTTTAACAATCCCTGTGACTGTCGCCAGTGCAGAGAGATCGTTCTCAAAACTAAAATTAAACAAGACATATTTGAGAAACCCAAAGTACAAAAGAATGCTTGTCTGCACTAAGCATCATTGTTGTTGAAAATTGACTTGCATGTAAATTGGATTTAAAGTCTATTGCAAATGATTTTGCATTGAAGAATGTGAGGCAGAGAACAACATTTTAAGTCTAAATGTTTATTGGGGAATACTTTGTGTTACTCCTTGATTCAGAGTTTTGGATGAACAGGTTTCTAGTTGTATTTTAGTATTGTTTCACTAATGTTGTAATCCAGAAGTCTTTGAGTATAGGTCTCAAATTCAAATTACTAGGGGGCTACTAGAGGCATTAGCAGAGTGAGGCTGGGCTGCATCAGATATTCCACAAAAAATAAAATAAAAAGTAATGCCATTACTAACAGCTATTTAACTTGAATGGCTTCATTGAAAATGGATAGAATAGACTGTTAAGGAACATGGCTTCTCTATGGCCCAATATTGTGTCTGTTATGCCTGTGCTGAATACAAGCTAAGCATATAAACATCTTGCTGATATGCTTAAATCTCATGCACGATACATTGGGCACGTTTGTGTCCTTACTCATGTTTAGTCTGCTAGACTACAGCTAACTAACTACAGCTAGCTAACTAACAACTAAGAACTTTAAAATGTCAAACCCCCAGCGTTTGAGTTACGTCACTGATTGTATTAGTGTTGTATTTCGAGGTAATCTGAAAGTGATGGGTCATGTGCATTGCAGTAGCTCAGTCTGCACTACAAAGCAGACATTTTGATCACATCACACCAATCCTACACTCCCTGCATTGGCTCCCCATTCCCTTCTGGACTGACTATAAGATACAATTTCTCACTCGCCTGCCGCTTCCTACTTAAAGCGACTCCTCATCCCAAAATCCACCACCCGTATACTCCACTGGCACTCATTTTTTGGCCAACCTCCGCACCATGGCAACCGGGCGTTCACTCCATCTTCACGGTTACACGCCGTCGACTACACTGAGTTCCGACGGTTCTTTTCTCTGACAGCTTTGTCTGGAAGTTCCACGGTTTAGACATGGTACATTTGCTGCCCCGACACAGAAGCGCTGCAGTTCCGACATGGAAGGGCCGTGGTTCCAGCATGCTGGAAAGGCCGGTCCTAACTCTAACCCATATTGGAATGCCGGCATCCCATGACCAAATTCAGGGATTCTAAATGTTCTAAAGACCGACCAGGTTCACCGAGCGCCCCACCGCAGCGTCTGCCGGTCTTCTGAACCTCCCGCGGGGGGTCCACCGCCACAGGAGCAGCACACCTTATGCCACAATGGTTCCCCTCATCGACACCCCTGCTACATTTATCCTCCCCCTCCTTACTGCCTTCCGGCTAATATAAAGCTGAAAATGGTCCGAATGGGACGCACGGTTTGAATCCCATCCCGGGCAGGTCCTTTCTGTGTGGAGTTTACATGTTCTCCCCATGTCTTTTTGGGTTTCCACCGGGCACTGGCTCAGAACTGGAGTAGGCCCCCGGGCGCTGCACCGCAGCTGCCCACCGCTCCTCGGGGATGGGTTAAATGCAGAGGAAGAATTTCACTGTACATATATGTATGTGTGACAAAATAAAGTATCTTATCTTATTTCATCTTGTACATTTCCTAAGGAGGACATCGGATATGCACAATGCCATCAAGCCGTTGGACAGGGGCAGCTGAATTCTACGCAGACTCCCAACGCGGGTGTGGATACGCTGCAGCCTGCAAATTGGAGTATATCCGTCCTTGAGGCGCTGCTGCCACTTTGGATGGCGTGCCGGTGGATTGGTCATGGCACGTTCCTGTTGACTTTGCTTGGCTTGTCAGTAGCACTTAGACAGACCCCACTCTCAGACGTCCGCTGCCAAAGCTCCCCTCTGCCTCTCTCCCTCTATTTCTCCGCTCTCCGCATCGCTCTCTCTATCTCGCTTCCTCTTTCTCTTCTTCTCTATCTCTTTCCTCTCTCTCTCTCCCTCCCTCTCTCTCTTCCATCCACATCTCTATTTCCCTCCCTTTTACTTTCCCCTTCTCTCCATCCCTCTTGGGTACTCTCCGTCTCCTCTCCCTCCTCTCTAGGTCTCCCTCTCTCTTCCCCATCTCTCTTCCTTCTTTCTCCCCCCCTTTTTTTTCGGTCTCCCTCCCCATCACGCGTTCCCTTTTTTCTACCCCCTCCCTCTCTCTCTCTCCTTCCTCTCCATCTCTCTGCCCCACCCCTCACTCTCCCTTAGCCTTTCTCTCTCAGACCTTCTCTTTTCTCTCCTTGGCGTGAGGTCTCGTTTCCTCCCGCTGGGGGTCAGGAGGTGGCCGTGATAGGAACCGTATGAGTCTTGACAGCACTCGGCAGCTAGCTGCGTACCTACCGGGAACCGCTCTCCTCAGCACCGCATCCCATCGCCATGTGGTGGGTTTCTGGTGTCAAGAAGTTCGAGCTTGACGCAGTATTTTCTCAAGGCCAGTATGGGAACGGCAGGCACATGTACAGATGTTGCAGGTAGAGTAACGTACAGTGAGTCAATAACTAAGTTAATTTAATTTTAACCCTTTCCCGGTATTTAGTGATCCATTACTAATCCAATATTATTTTACACAGCAGTAATCATATTAAAGTTACTTTCCCGGTTAGAGAGCGTCCCCCGTGGACCATAGGTTGAGCAGTGCAGCGTGTTCTAATCCCCTCTATGGCTTTTCTGCTAAGTCTCCCACCAACTCTTCATCCTAGTTTCTGATTTAATCCTGCCAGTATCTCTCTCAATAAAAGAATGAAAAATGGCACTTGCGCCCAAAAAAATAATTTAAAATAAAGGTACGCTCCCCAAAAATGTTGGATACTATTTCATTTTTGTTGCACAATGCTCGTTAGCCTTAAATTCAATAAGTAAACGATTGATCACTTCAAATATTAGAATTCATTTATTTGTTCATTATTTGTGTGAGATGAAGTTTGAAGTTTGCCGATTCAATGATGGCACTCCAACATAGCCCAAGATAGTCCATTGTAGACTACGTGTATGTGTGTGTGTGTGTGTATATATAAATATATATGTATGTATTTATTTATTTTTTAATTATTTTAGTAGTCTATTTTTTTTTTCTGGCCGCAAGCGCCATTTTTCTGTTTTATTGATAGAGTTAGTGAGAACTAGCATGGGAGAGTGGGGAGGGAGACCTGCAGCATTCTTAAGTCCGTGAGAGGAAGTGATCTATAGACAGCTGCGTGCACTGCGAGTCCTAGCCACAGGCACAAGACTGTATAGGGCTTAATGCAGCAGTCTAACCGTCTGTGCCACAGAGCCACACATGTAACATACAATTCACTGGGGCACAAGACACACACACAACACATGTTTAGCCAAACTCAATGATCCCAGTATATTTTATTGGTCACGTACAGTATAACAAGGGACTCATAAGAGTGAATCATATTTTCCAAGTCTGCAAAATGAGTAGCAAACAGATTAGGGAAGACGGGGTGAATGTGGACATTCAACAAACGGCCACACCCTGCTAATTGCAGTTTGCAAAATAGGGGGGGCATTAAGGCCCGCATTAGGGCAATCCACCCTATTTACTGCCCTAAGACATCAAGAGACATATTTTAAGAATATGACAATTTTTCCAGAAGAGAAAGTAGAGATTATATTATTTAGACTATGAGCTATGACGTTTAAACTGTGAATTAAATCACTTTTTGGGTCATCTTTTGGGGCAAAATCACTTTTTGGGTCATTCTGTTTTTCTAAATACCACTTACAGGCATCCTACAGAAAAAAAAGCATACCTACTGCTAAAGCCATTACGAGAAGCAAATTTTCTTTAAAAAAAAAGATTTGCATTTATATAGCGCTTTTCTACCACATGGTACTCAAAGCACTTTACAGTGCCCTCTCAATCACACATTCACACGCCAATGGCGCCTGCTGCCTTACAGGGCGCTCGCCATGACCCATTGGGAGCAATTTGGGGCTCAGTGTCTTGCTCAAGGACTCTTTGGCATGGAGACTGTCGGAGGTGGGATTCGAACCACCAACCTTTTGGTTTTCAACCCTCCAGTCATCGGAACGGCCGCTCTACCAACTGCGCTACAGCCACCCCAAGTAGAAGAAGAGAAGAAGAAAAGATTATATTCCTTACACTATATACGAGTTTAGATGCTAAAAACATGGGGTTGACCTCTTGAAAAGACAACTTGAAGTTACTCGCTCGGTGTGGTCACATGTTGTGCAGATAATTTTAGCGTGGGCATAGATCCACAATAGAACGTTTGGGTGTGGAACAGCACAGCGCAAGTTTCCCCATAGCATTTTTTTTATAACGGAATTGGTGAGTGCAATTCTTTATTGTGAAAATGTGTCATTACCTTCGAGGAGCAGGTTATATTTCACCCGCGTTGGTTTGTCCCCTCAATACCTGAAAAAGTTGAGCACCGATCTGAATGACATTTTCCAGAGTTGTTGGAAATGACGAAAGAAAGAAGTGATTCAATTTTGGTGCATTTCTGTAGCCTATAAGTAACATTGCTCTGCCAGAAAAGTGCTGTCTAAATAAAGTGTGAGTTGATATTAACGGGTGAATGCGTCGCCGTGTTCTACCGCAGCTGCGCCTGAGGTGCATTTAGTCTCCCAAACGGCCAAAGGGATTTTTGCCATTTCCAAACGTTTCCGATTGAGTTCGGGATGTTTCGGAATTAAAACATGGCGGACGTGCCACCGACAGCACCTTCAGGTTATCTGCTGCCCATCTTTGCATCAGCTTGAACAGCGCAGCGGTAGTAGACTCGTCTCCAACAACAACGTCACAAGTTTAAATCACGTCGCGGGCACTTCTTTGCTTCTTTTTTTCAACCTGCAAATTGCACATTTTTTTTTTTTTTTAAGGTTAGGTTTAGGGGTTAGGCGCCGGTTTGCAATCTCTGAGTGCTTCTAGTTTTGTTTTGTAAATGCCCTTACTGTATACACTGATATAGAAAATACTGAAAATACTTTTGTACCCACAGTTTGCAAATTGAGCAGTAACAAATCTCCACTCATTAAGAGAAGATGAGAGAATTGGGTACACAGGTGGCGTTGCTCCCATGCCAATGAGGGGCTGGCGTACAAGGAATCCGTTTAAGTCGATTTAAACAGAAGCGGATGAAGCCGCGTCCGGCAGTAACCGCCATATTAAACTTGTAAGCTTGTTCACCAGCCAACACTGGAACTGGAGGCTCAAAGTACTACTGCTGATGACAATGACACAATACAGCCGGACTGAAAGAGAGAAACGGAGAGAGAGAGAGAGAATAAAGGTAGGGGTGAGAGATCTAATGTGAGAGAGAGAGTTGGAGTCGGGAGAGAGAGCGGGTGAGTGGGAAAAGGAGCTATAGAGTGTGGGGGAGAGAGAGGATGAGTAAGACTGAGAGAGCAGGGCGGTGAGACAAGGAGATGGATGTGGGAGAAACAGAGGAGGAGTGAGAGTAAGACAGGGGGATGGAGAGTGAGTGAGTGAGTGGGAGTGAACTTCAGACAGAACGAGATCAAGTCTGAGAGAGAGAGAGACAGACAGACAGAGAGAGGGAAAGAAACACCGACAGACAGAGGAGAGAAAGAGGGGAATAGAGGCGGGGGGGGGGAGTAAAGAAACTGAAGGGATGAATGAGGGAGACATTACATTACATTAATCATGGAGTTGCCAGTGGCCAAAGTTTTGTACAATACATGCATTGAACAGAGGAAGTGGTCGAATACACAGCCTGTCTCCCTGCCAAGCTGGTCAGCCCCACTCCACCCCCACCTAGAGCAAGACGCCTCTACATGTATATATGGCTTCCGGCCATATATACATGCACCTAAATGCCTTGTGGGCATTTAGGTGCCCTATTATGCAGAATTCTTTCAGAATTCTCAATTCCTTAGAGCAATGGTTCTGGTTCGGGTCTGCCACGACATCTCATAGACTACAACTGCAGATGGTGCAGATGGTCAGAACGGCGGAGAAAATCCTCTGTTCAGGACCTTTTCCAGGACCTTTTCCTCGGGTAGGCGCTACAGAGCCCTGCGTAGTAAGACCTCTAGACTGAGAAACAGTTTCTTCCCACGTGATGCTACTGAATGCGCGCGGCATAGAATCAGCCAGAGATGTGACCAAGTCCCTCTTTCAAGTCTCAAGTCTCAAGTCCTTCTCCGGCAAGTCAAGTCCCAAGTCAACTCCAAGTCAAGTCATGATTAACACGCTGTCATTTTAGCTCCAGAATCTGATTTTAATAAAGTAGCAAAACAATCAAACTATTATAAATGCAAAACTATTACTTTCTTTTGACTTTATTCAAATTAGATTCAGGAGCTAAAATTACAGCATGTTAATGATGACTTGACTTGGAGCTGACTTGGGACTTGACTTGACTTGCCCAAGAAGGACTTGAGACTTGAGACTTGAAAGAGCAACTTGGTCACATCTCTGGAATCAGCACATGTTACATGTGCTGATTCTATGCCAATGCCAGTTTATAATTTATATGCTGCTTTTCTTTTTGTGTTGGCCTTCTTCATTACCTGTTGAGAGAGTTGTTTCATGCCCAACTAAAATTCCATGTGTGTGTACTGCTATTATGCAATATGGAGAATTAAAATTAATCTCGGCTCTTCATAACCCTTTTCACAGCCCAAAGTAAGTCAAAGTAAGCATCTAGTTTGTCTTTGATTAAAATTACCACTGGTCTCTTTGCAATCAAGTTATTCGTAGTCTGTGAAATTTGCATCACTGACAATGGTGATAGACTCGATTCTGATTTGTAAGGAGTATTTATTGATGGGCTCGACACGAGCGACATGAGCTCGACATGGCACAGTTCTTTTCCAATTTTTAATAGACTCAGCACGATTGATTTTGTTTTGGCGAAAATCATTACCCTGAAAACAAAGAGAAGATATATTTGCACATGATTTTGTGCGTGAGAACCAGTGATGGGAGTAACGGCGTTAGTAACGCCGTTACTTTTTTCCCTAACGAGTAATGTAACGAGTTACTTTGACTGTCACTGTAACGCCGTTGCCATATCCGACACCCCGTTATCCTGCGTTACTAGCAGTGATTAGCAATCTGGCCGAGCATCAGTTCTAGCGTGCACACTTTATTGGCAGTGGTGCGTCGTGTGTATTGGAACGTCTTCACCGTCATCGAAGAACCCTCGCAGCGGCTGAGCTCTGGTCGTCTTTAACCATGTAGCAGTCTCGCGTACAAACGGGGCAAACACCGGGTCCAATGAAAGTTATATAATAATGTTTGTCTCCAAGTCACGAATGAAATTAATGTCTCACGCTCCGTCAGACAGCGTTGTTTTGGGGCACGAGCCGCCATTGTGTTCGTCGGGGGCAGGCGCGTTAAGCCGGTAGAGTTCCTCCGGTGTCGTGGTCTCCTAACTCGAATGCATCCGAGTTGGGGGTATGAGTGGGTAAAGAGAAGGCCTAGAAAAATCTGGACAAAAAAGTTATTATATTTAAACATTTATAATTATAATTCATAATTTATACATAATTTATGTATGTGTCTCATTTAATTGGATACATCATAATACATTAATAAATCATCTATGTTCTAGAATTGGATCCTTGTCAAGTTCACATCAGCAATGAAAGGGTTAATATACTCTGAAACATGTTATCCACTCAGAATCGTCATTCTCCATTCATTGTAATGGGAATCCTTCAGCTCTCTCGATGAGGTCCCGGGGGGCTGGGCCAGTTGACACCTATGCCTTTTTG
The DNA here is from genome assembly GCA_900302395.1 of Bregmaceros cantori. Taxonomy (NCBI): domain Eukaryota; kingdom Metazoa; phylum Chordata; class Actinopteri; order Gadiformes; family Bregmacerotidae; genus Bregmaceros; species Bregmaceros cantori. The sequence continues at coordinate 1,135 of OMKY01252109.1, read as the reverse complement.
GCGTTGAGAGTGATGGGGAAATTGACCAATCAGGTTTGATTATTAAGTAAATAATTACATGTATTTACCTTTTGAATTATTTAATTGCTTTGAACATAATGGACCACCGGTGAGTCAAAGTACATGTCTAATAATTTAATACTGATACATATTGTCTTCTCTATATATTTCTTGCATTGTTTTCCTAATGAAACAAGACTGTGTGTTCTCAACTCAATTAGCCAGTCAAGAAGGGGTCTGGCTGCCACACAGCTCTATAGTCTGAATGGCGCAGTGGTAATGTCCCCGCCTACGAAGCTAAAGGTTCCAGGTTTTGATTCCCATCAGAAACACTTCTTTGCTGATTTTTATTTTTATTTTATTATTTTTTACATGCAAACTGCGTATTTACTGTTGATGTTTTTTCTTTGGGCGCAGAATGTTATTGTTGTTATGGTCTATTTGTTAATATCCTAGTCATTATTAAATGACTGCTGTTCACTTTCAAGTCATTGCACAGTTTTTTTCCCGCAATCATTACTTTTTTTGGCAGTGAGGGCTGAGGTGAAGGCCCAGCTGTAATGCTCACGGTTCGCCACTGCGCTGCCGTATCCACAACAGGCTTCGTACAAAATAATATTCTCCACAACGTGCATGGTACAACAAGTTTCATTCCGTGTTGGGAATAACACGGACACAGCACGCTGCGGCTGCAGCCGATGAAGACTCATTCCGTGCCGGGCGAAAACAGACACAGAGGGCCCGCTCCGCGAACAATGCTAGCTCTGTGCTCCGTGCACAACACATCGCACGGAGCACACGCCCACTTTGGGCCAAACCATTTCACCATCAAACAAAGGGGGGGATTTACGGCCTATCTTAAGTGAATGATACGACAGTGTGTTTATAATATAACGGCATTACAATATAAATGTTTGTGTGTTGAAAAAAAATCCAAGATCGTGATAAGATCGTGAGATGCACTTCAACGATCGTGATCTACTTTTTTTCCAAGATCGAACACCCCTAAGTGTGACTACCACACGCACACCATTATTAAGGAGAGGGAGAGCCGCGACGCACGTCTGCAAGTGCAAGCATGACTTTAATAATAACAAACACTATCTACCGCACCACAGAAGTAGTGCTCTACCGG
>OMKY01252084.1:0-11327 GCA_900302395.1 Bregmaceros cantori | reverse complement strand
CTTGATTTCCCAGTTAAGGTACAGTAATTTGGGGTTGTTTACAGAACTCCTTTAACGGAGGACTGGGAAGAAGAGAGAAGAAAGAAGAAAAAGGAGATCAAGACTTTCAGTCAGTCTTGATCTCGGCCTAGTTGAAAATCGTTAATGTTGATTTGTTTTGACAGAACTCCTTTAACGGAGGACTGGAGAGAAGAGGAGAATTTAAATTCTCAATCTCGGCCTAGTTGAAGAAATAACTACTGCTTTGGAATTTTTTTGTTGTTGTTGTTGATGTTAGTTAATTTTGGTTGATTAACAGTACTCCTTTAACAGAGGACTGGAGGAAAGAGAAGATTGAAATTTTCAATCAGTCTCAATCTTGGCTAGATGAGCCGGTCCCTACGGATAATAGACGTATATTTAGGTAATAAAATCAGATTAAAGGTTGTCAATGTGAAAACTCCTTTAACGGAGGAAAAGACATTGACTTTTAGATTAAAATGATGTCAATGTGAAAACTCCTTTAACGGAGAAAAACACAAACCCTTATTATGATGGATATTAAAATGTATTATAAAAACACACAAGTCTGTAGGCTGTTTCGTGATGATTCTGAATATGTCATACACATAAATCAAGTCCTAGTTAACCTGCTCCATTGTCTCACGATGTGGAGTTGGCCCGCGGGCACTGCGCCGCGGCTGCCCAGCGCTCCCCACGGATGGGTAAAATGCGAAGGAAGAATTTCACTGTACATGTATGTATGACGAAATAAAGTAGCTTATATATATGCTCTGACCATACAAACGCAAAGTGCGTGCATAACGACAGAAGCGCGGCTGCAGTGAGTAGCTCGCCTCGCTACTGTGTGTGTGACGCGGTCGTTAAACTTTCGACTTGAATTGAAACACTACATTTCAGCCGAAGGAACGAAATTAACCGTTCCAGGAACTATATTTTTTTGTTCTAACCGGTTCAGGAACGTCAATTTATTGGTGGAACGCATAACCGGAAACGTTATAATTCCGTTTCTGTTCGGAACGAACCGATTGGAAAAAAATATTGGTTCAAAGCCCTGATTACAATTAATAAATTGTACAGACACATAGCAAACATAGCAACATATTTTCAGAGGCAGGTAGCAGGTGCAGTAGCAACATTTTTGAGGAAGTAAAAAATATATATTAACATCAAATCTATTTTAAATGAAAAAAGTAGCAATATTCTCCTTCTCAAATTCTTCCAGACCTATGTTACTAAAAAACAAATTTGTGGAGCGCCGTCGATGTAATGTTTTTGCGTGGGCCGCCGCCCCCGTCTCGTGCATCTCGGCCACAGTTGGGTGTAATCCGTTATAATAATGAACAGATTACTTTTTGAGCAACTTTATAATCTAACGCATTAGTTCCCCTTGCCAGGTGATCCGCTCCTAGTTACATTTTTTTCTGGAGCGATAAATGACTCTTTAGAAGTTACTATGCCTATATTTACCAATTTGCCTCCTTCGACACTTACACCGTTTAACGGAATTGTGTGTGTGGTAGTGGTGCTGCATTTGCTGCTGCCGCTACCACGCCACTGTAGTGGACTGTGGCGGTGGTGCTCTTCAGCGGGCACGGACGGCAGCTGTCCAGTGTGATCTCCCATGTGCGTGGACGGTCGCGTTCGTCGCACTGTAGAGCGGGTATTTTAGTCCGCTTCAAAATGTATTCCAATTCACTTGAGGTGGATGAGGCGGTGTATATATGAGCATTTTTGAATTTTATTGTAGAACAGTAATGACTCTTATTCTTAATTGGGTTTTATTTTATCGGTAACGGAAAGTAATCTAAGTCGTTACATGCTTCAATACAGTCAAAAGTAACGATACCCAACTATGATCTCGGCAGATCCATTATGACATCCGGGTCAATACTGATTGATTGAAGTCAGATTCTTGTCTGATACGACCTGCTCTGTATAAACTGACTTGTGATGTCACATAGCAACTGAGTGGTCCCTAGTATGTAATAAATGTGGAGTTCATTGATGCTTCTAGCGCGTTTCGGGGATATCCCGTTAGAAGTTGGCACCGACTGCATACGTCCTAGTTTATTACCTGCCTGGGGCTGCGCCACGGAACCAGGTTATGTTTTTGGTGGCATTGGTTTGTCGCCAGGATAACTGAAAAAAGTGCACGGATTTGGATTAAATTTTGTAGTTGTTGGAAATGACCAACGGAAGAAGTGATTGACTTTTGGTGCATTTCTGTAGCGTATAAGTAACATAATCATACTGAATCACCAACTTGCCGATACATCGCTTGGCACTTACCACGATCATGTGACCAGACTTCCGAGTCGCAGTTGTCGCTGGGAAATGTAGTTGGCATGTTTGCCGGTGGCGTCAATCGCAATCGCGCTGCTTTACGAGCACTTGCATTGATAATGAATTCTTTGCGATCTCGGAGTGCTTGTAGTTTATAATGCATTCCTGCATTTTGTTATCACACAGATAAGCCAGCCAAGAGCAAGGCAGAGCTGAAGGCAGAGCGGAGGGCACGCCAGGAGGCAGAACGAGCCTCCAAGACGGCTAAGAAATCGGGAGAGGCAGGGGGACCACAAGCCCTTGCTGGCAAAGTGAAGGCACCACCCACTGAGCAAGGTAAAATCATTAGAGTAATTCTTTTGATTGTCACAATACCATTTTTGAAGTTAAAGGATAAAACACATGAGGTTGTGCATCTATGAGAAGTCCTTGGTGAACATGTAGGTTTTTAGGCCTCTCTTAAATGTGTCTCTTGACTGTGGTGCACTGGGCTGAGAGTCCCGGGGCTACTGAGCAGTTAGTACGAAATGTCACTAAAATGTCATTGTCCCTTGCAGTAATTGTGTCGTTGGAAAGGACTGACAAACAATGAGCTATTCCCTTGTGCCAGTCGACTAACTTTCAGAATTGTTGAACCATAGACTGCTGGGTCGATAATGCTTGTCCATCATGTCCCCGAACAGTGGTGAAGAGACTCCCAGAACATGTCCAGGCAGACAACGATGACGTCCAGAAGAAGGTTGCCAAGAAGTTAGAAAGACAACAAGTGAGTGGTTGGAACCTTCAGGGAATAATTTACTCGAGTATTGTATCCAAAACTCAATTAATGAAATGACACATGTTTTCCCGACATAAAATAATTATAAATGACATAAAGTCACATTTTCTTTTCTTTTCATTTCTGTATAATGAATTGGTTTAATTGTAACAAGATAAACATTTAGATGTTTGCATTTCCATTTTAAAACGGACCTGTAACATGGCCCTTGTAAAACTTCATAACTGCATATTTCAGTTAGAGTTCTTTTTGAACATGTTATATTATCACAGTTATTGTTATAAAACATAATAATAACAATATTCATAGTCGCAGTTGAAGGATTTACGTTGTAAAGATGTTTGAAAGTAGACAGTTACTCCCAACCCTATTTATCACAAATTACACTGATGTACACACACTACCAACCAAGAGATCCACACAAACTGCAGCTAAACATCTTCCTGTCAAATATCCAGATAAGATATTAATACAAAAAAATAATCAATAGACTTCACAAGTCACTTTGTTTGCTACTCAACCATGGCTCATTGTTATTATGGAATGCTTATTAACCCTTTGGCTGCCTTGACTGGGCTACAAATTTTGGGTCAAGTGTGCCGTAGCTTTCGGGGCCATTTTCAGTCATTTTCAGGAGCCCACAAAATATGTTGTACAACATCTATGAGAACGCGCTATGGCGCATTTTGTAGATGAGATTCTATACTCTAACCAGAAAAAGAAAATATGCCTTTAACCATCCCTCTTACAGAGATATGAAGGAACGAAAAGAGGCAAACTTTGAAACTTAGTTTAGGAGATATGAGCACTTTTGTGAAGTGTTTCATTCTGGACCTAAAAATCCACCAGACCCCCTCGAGTTTGGTATCAATGTCTTCAGAACATCCTGAAGTTTTTTATCATGATGTTTGGTTTGTTTCATTCAAATCCACACCAGGTGGGCGTAATTACCTCAAACGTCACGTATGTTTGTCTGTGTTTGTGTGTGTGTATAATATATACGTGTGTTTACGGACACACACGCAAATATATATTATACATGCATACATACACACACACACGCGCGCACGAGCAAATATACGCGCGCCCACACACACACACACGCGCGCGCGCAGACACATACACGCACACACAATGATGTACACGTGTATAAATACCGAACGCGCGCACACTCGAGTGCGTACACGCACGCGCGCGCACACACACACACCCATGAGCACGACACGCGCGCACACACACACGCTATAGTAAACGGCTCGTTGGGACGTTTCCGCCTCTCACCCTCATAGACCGTGGTGCGGGGCTCTTCCCAGACCGGGGTCCGGTCGAGTGCGTGTGGGGGTGGGGGGGGATCCGGTTGAACCGCGGCACCGGGCGAGTGCGGAGATTGGCGAGGATTGACAATGCGTGCGCCGTGCCGTTCCAACGTGGTGAGAACGTTGTGGGCTCCACAGCTCCCAGGCTATATTATCTATGTATTATTTTGCCTGCGCTGCGTGACTAAACGGCCACTCGCGTGCGTGTTCCACGTGCGCTACAGTGTTTTTTACATTGTTTCCTTGATGATACGAGTTTGGATTTCATCTCAGGGGTTAGCCCGGATGTTCATAGTGACGTCAGAGCGATAAAACGCTATGACGAACATAGCCGTCTTAAGCTTACAACTCGTGGATTTATAAGACGGGCATGTTCGTCATAAGCATACAAAGGGTTAATAGAATATCACAAAGTGTGCAATACACATCCACTGTGCAGTATCTCGACTAACAAAGGAAGGGTTTTAGTATTGCCATCTGTCTGCCACTGACCCCAACACTGTTTCTAGAAACCTGGTGGCCCTGTTGCTGTCAAGGAGGTATTGTGGCGGCGCCTCTAGGGCCTGTACTCTGAATTGTTTTGTTTTTTTTGTTTTTGGGGTTTGTGGGGCTTTGACTTCAACCAGGATTCCCACAGGGCTTTGGTAAAATTGAACGATATCATTTCTTCAATATAAATTCCCTATTTTTTCACAAGAGTGAATGGATGATATGAAATTGTGCTAACCTACAATCACGTGTTTACTTACTTTGACTGCCTACAGGCAAGTTATATACATGTATATAACTTGCAAATGTGTTTAATGAAGATAAAACGGCAATTAAATTCTGTACATTTTCAGCTTTGCACTGAAAGCTGTTAGTCGATGACTCCAAGAGTCTTGGCCATAATGTATGCTGTTCTCTGTCTTGATATTTAAATGCTTTTACGTTCAAGAGCCCTAGAGGAATCCTATTAATTTTTTTTTTTTTTGTGCGTGCAAATGCAGTCACTAACAACAATAGTCCAGATCTTTCGACTTTGGTATGTCTGTAACTATCACCAATAATCTGGTTGTTAAAAATACCATTTGCCCGGGGCCACAGATAGACCAGTGGGTCAAATGGCATTGCCAGTTTGATTCTTCCCATCCGTTCCACTTTCAATGCCTTTCTAGTGTGCAATAAAAAAAATGGCACATATGTGCCACAAAAAAGTAGAGCTGCAACCGTTTGATCGATGATTTAAATCATCTCCAACAAATTTGATGATCGACTAATCGGCAGTGATTGACCATTTCCTTGTTTTGCCCATCTTCCACTCAAACTTTTAATATTTCTTGTTCCCATTCCCATTGTCATGGACCTAATTCAATAAAGACGACGTGTAAGCTTGGGTCGAAACCCAATATGTAATTTAGCATGAAAGAATATGCTCTTCCAAGCTAATACAAAAAAATTGGAAATGGCTACGAGTGGAGAGAGCGAAGCAGAAAAAAAGTTTGCAATATTGATATTGCAAACTTTTAATAATAATTCATGCTAAGAATCAATCCGATTTCAATTGGAAAATGAACAGATGAATCGATTAATGTTCAGCAAAAATGGGCAATTAATCGCTGATCAAGTTGATGATAATAATTTGCCTTTTGTGAATATGTGGGACCATAATATGTCCATTCATGTCTCACGGGGGCCACTAGTTCTTTAACCATGGTATTCCTTGATGAGAGATGCCTTTGTAACAATCATATTACTGATGACAGTTGTTGATGTGAAAATCAATTCTCAGGCGCCCCAATGTCCAAAGATCTGAACTGCCCCCTTCAAAAGATATATTAATTTGCTGTGCTGCTGCGTTGTCTCGCGTCATTTTAATTTTGCTTTGCTGTGAGCAGCACCAGAAGTCCACAAAATTATCACACTTTTTCATCGGCACAGTAATCAACACCTTTCTGTTTGTTTTTTGTAAATTTAGCAAATAAGTTTCAACAAAAGTCTCAGTCTTAATTTGTTGTTGTCCACCCCTTCACAATCCTAGATCCCACGGCGGTTGGACTACGGCTACAAGGTTAGCCTGTTCTCCCACCTGCACCAGTACAGCCGCAAAGCTCCTCTCACACAGCAACTCAGGTATGTCTTTGACAAGATCACACACAAAATTTGAACTGTTGTGCATTCTACGCCCCAGTGAACGTTGGCATTCTGTCTACAATCATAAATAATTGGAAGAGCTCTTATCTAACCTTGGGAATTTAGTCTGTCTGGATCAGACAAATGTCCGTAACCAGGGATGTCAAATTTGTCATTTGCGTGCCTGTGCGACAGCGACATTTAGCGGCCATAATGATAACCATATGGATCGATGGTGTCCCCACGGGGGATCAGAAATTCCACTGTGTATTGGGGGTGCGGTGGCAGAGTGGTTATAGAGCACGCACCCCGGACCATAGGTCGAGGAGTGCCGTAGGTTCTAATCCCCTCTCCAGCTTTTCTTTTAATGTCTCCCCCCCCAACTCTTCATCCCAGTTTCCGATTTAATCCTGTCACTATCTCTCCCAATAAAGAATGAAAAACGGCACTTGCGCCCAAAATATAACTTTTCAAAAAATGTCCACTGTGGATTTCAGTTCTGCGATCACGGAATCGCAGATTTCTGGAGGGATAATTAATGTTTGCCCATTGTGTTTTCCACTGCCTTAACTTAACGTATGATTGACTTGATACAGAAATTGTGTGTGTGCGCAGCATTCCCTCAACAGTGATCCACCCTGCCATCGTTCGCCTGGGTCTCCAGTACTCACACGGTATCGTTGCGGGATCCAACGCTCGCTCCCTGGCCCTGTTACACGCCTTCAACCAGGTGGGGAGAATAACAATTATTTTATAAGCCGTTATGTTTAGCACAAATTTCATAGCGTAAAAAATGTTGGTATGTTAGGTCACTTAGGTGTACAGACACTAGGATACTGTTATTGTCTCATTTCAATCTGCATTGAAGGCAATATCCTCTCTTTCAGGTCATAAAGGACTACGTCACGCCACCCAACGAGGAACTTTCTAGAGATCTAGTGAAGAAACTTGAACCCTATATTAGGTACCTAAAAATATGTTTAATTTATGCGATGCTAAAGTCATCATTCTACATATGTGAACAAATTCAATGTTGACGATTTGTCTCCTTTGTTTTAGTTTTTTAAATCAGTGCCGCCCCCTGTCAGCCAGCATGGGCAATGCAATCAAATATGTCAAGAAAGAAATCTCCAATATTGACAGTCATTGCAAAGAAGAAGAGGTGGGTCAATTTCCATGTAATTGTTTTGTTAACCATGACTGGACAAACTTGCTTCATTAATAACGCTGTGAAATAATTGCCGAGCTCACATACGATGCGTATGTGACCTTAGACTTCACACGATATTGTATTGTATTGTATCATGACATGATATTACATTACTTTATCCAATTCAATGTAAACATAACATGCCGTTACTCATTCTCTGCCACATATTAACAAGCCTGGTTAAAACGGCAGGGAAAATCATTGGAATAATGCCCCCATTGAACCCACAAAACGTGTATGAGCGGGCCACAATCGGACAGGCAAGCACAATTGTGAACGATGAGTCTCATGTGCTGTTTAATGAATGAACCTTGCTTAACTCAGGGCGGATATACACGCTCCCACTGTGCCGGCACAATTGCTTCAAACAGGCTGTCTAACACTGCGATCCACACCAACAATGGAGGACAATGGAACAAAGTACTTGATGAAATCAAACATAGAAAACAAAACATAGAAAAAAAGGATATGTTTGTCTGTGTGCTTGTGCTCAGTAATAACTAATAATGATGCATGCTCTTAGGCCAAGAGCAGCCTTCAGACGTCCATCGCTGGCTACATCGAGAAAATCGTCCTTGCTGGCAAAGCCATCTCTGAATTTGCCATCAAGAAGATCAGCAACGGCGACGTCATCCTTGTCTACGGCTGGTGAGTCTTCGTGGCTCTTACATAATAATGATCATCTCTTGTGAAGAACATTGACCCTCAACTGATGAGTCCTCGGCTGTCTTTAGCCAGCCTTTCCGAACACAACCGGGACACAACCGACCAGCCGCATAGATGATCATGTCTGATCAATGTGTTCGAGCCTCGCGTCGTCTTGCAGGTCAGTACCGGCGTAAAGTGGTCACGTCCACACTGTAGAGGGGTAAAAAAAAATTACATCGGCAACCCGATGTAATACACAAGCACATGGCCTGTGTTTAGAGTTGGTTGCGACTGCTGCAGATGTGTCGTCCATGGGTGCGCCATTCATTGTGTGTGTGTTTTTAATTCTTGCATTGATGTAACAAATGCAATCTTCTAAAAATTAAAACCTTGTAGTTTATTAAATCGGGCACATATTTTGTACAGATGGCTTTTTAGGGAATTCAAATATGTGATTAGATTTTAAATCGCAAATGAAACGAGCAAGTAGTGATTAAATTTGGAGATGTTTACCGAGTATTCACCGCCGTGCAGAGTCTCCAACAGCACGTAATGTGTGCAAAGCAGTAGAATCATACAGTACAATCTCGTGCACACAACATGCACACGTCGTGTACTGTGTTCTTGTATGTGCTCAGCCGGTGATGGAGAGGGAGAGAGATAGAGTGCGAGAGAAAAAAGCTGTGTGCACAGGGCATTTTTTTTAAAGTTATTTTTTCCGGCGTCGGTGCCGTTTTTCCATCTTTATTGGATAGGATTAGTCAGAAACTGGGTTGAAGAGATCGGGGGTAGACATTGCAGACAAGTCGACGAGCTTAGTCAAACTCGCGACACTGCGGACGCTGCGGTAGACGCAGCGCCACTAACATGAATGGGGTCGCGTTAGGTGCGGTGTCCATAACCACTCGGCCAACGTGGACCCCCTGCACAGGGCATTTAAACGGCATAGGTACCCGATCTGAACGCAAGCCCAGCGCCTGTGCCGGAAGCAGCAGCTTTTGTCCGACACATAAAGCACTAAAATTAAAATAATAATACGAGACGAGGCTTTCCACCACAACAAGCTGGTGTATGGGGCTGCTTCTCGTGTACTCTGCGCCAATCTCCCGTGCCAGTATTTTTTTTTTACGTATTTTAATACATCCATACAAAATCATTTTTAACTTTCTTCAACATTCAGGAGGTGGCGAGCATTAACCGAGATGGAGACTTCGTCACAATTATCACATTGTCAGAGCATCATTTTGTAACACTGCCATATGTCCCCATCCTACTCTGAACCTTCGTGCGACCATGCTTGCGTTCATTTCAGTCGTGTCCAATGGTTCCCTACAGCTCATCTCTGGTTAACCGCATCCTGTGCGAGGCCAAGGCCGCGAACCGCCAGTTCCGGGTGATTGTGGTGGACAGCCGGCCGCGCCTGGAGGGCCGTGAGGCACTGCGGCGGCTGGTGAAGCAGGGGATCAGCTGCACCTACGTACTCATCTCCGCCTTGTCGTACATCCTCACTGAGGTGGGTGTGTGGTTATTGTTTGTATTGAGTACTTGTACTTGATTTGAGCCCTCACCCTTGACACATCTTCCCTTGCCTGGCAATCCAGAACAAATGAACTGTCAACAATCATTTGGTCTGGTTTCAGCAGGTTCAAGAAAAGGTGTGTCAATGAATGAAGCTGTCAAATCACAGCGTAGTAGGTGTAAGTGGCCGCGTTAACGGGGCGCTGATTGGTCACCTGAACGTAGACGAGTGGTTTGTCAGGCTGCTTCATCTAAACCTACCGGACCCTCCCGCCGCGAGCGATGGATGGGCGGTTTGCTGGTTCTGGCTTGCCAGGCTAAATCTTAAAGATTGCAGATCGGTTTAGTGCAGGGGTGGGGAACCTTTTTCCCCATCAAGGGCCGTATGCAAATTTATAAAATCTACAGAGGGCCGCAGAGTACACGGCATATGTTGAATGGGATTTTTCACTCATTTTTACTGTCCCAAAGATCTATTTTTGGCGCCCATTTGATTTTTAGTCTTCGTCGTAGTCATTGAGATTAAATGTCCTTTTAGTCAACTCCATCGTTCTTAGTTTTAGTGTAGTTTTAGTCAATGGAACTTTTGGTTTGTTTTACTCTAGTTTTGGTCTAATTCCAGTTTTTATATATATATATATATAGGAAGGCATAGATTAATTTTTTTAATCTAGATTAATCTCAATTTTTTTTTTCAATGTTTTTCCCCCCGCCCATTCAGGCTGTTTTTTACACGCTTTATTATTAGCAGAAACAGGTGAAGATGCGGAGTAGACATGAGGGAAATATGACGGTGGAGAGATTCAAACCACCAATTCACCGCCGTTAAGGCATATGTGTGCTTTCCAGCGCTCTGCCAAACCGACTGAGCTAGTGGGCAGCACTACATCACCCAAATTATTAACACAAAATCAAAAGCAGACAGGTGTGGGTAACCCACTGTTCTCTCTCTCTCTTTCTCACACACACACACACACACACACACTCTATTTCTCCTCCACCCTCTCTCTATCTCCCCATCTGTCTCTCGACCACCCCCCTCCCTATATCTCCCTCTCTCAGACACACACACACACACATGCGCACTAGCTCTCCACTCTCTCTCTCTCCCTCTCTCTCTCCCTTCTTCACACGCACGCACGCACACACACTCTACACCTCTCTCTCTCTCCCTCGCGCACGCACGCACACACACACACACACACACACACACACACTTCCTCTCTCTCAAACTCAAACTCAAACTTTATTTGTATAGCACTTTTTATGCAGAGCAACTCAAAGTGCTTTACAGAGACAGAAACATTCAACAGAACAACGTCACCCACAGCCTCCCAAATCGAACACACTCGCTCACACACACGCACACACAAACACACATGGAAACAAATACAGTGGGCTGATGTACCGATGACAGTAACATCCTAGTTATAAGCCAGATCAAAGAGATGTGTCTTGA
>OMKY01252083.1:0-10563 GCA_900302395.1 Bregmaceros cantori | reverse complement strand
AACAGACAGTATGGGTCATAGTTACACCACTGTTTGTTCTCCTTAGCTGTCAGCACTTCAGCTGTAGTGACGAGCTTGTTTGTCTGTTGGTGAAAGTGAACATACACACACACACATCACAAACATACACACACACACATCACAAACATACACACACACACACACACACACATCACAAACATACACACACACACATCACAAGCATACACACATCACAAACATACACACACACTTCACAAACATACACACACACACACACATCACAAGCATACACACATCACAAACATACACACACACATCACAAACATGCACACACACACATCACAAACATACACCCACACACATCACAAACACACACACACACGTTTGTGTGAAACATTACTTGTTATGTGAATATTTATGGCGTTGAATCGTTAGTGAAAAGAGTTGCACTTTAAAGTGCGTTGCTAGGAGGAAAGATGTCGGACACCACACCAGCACACCCCCCTCCACACACACACACACACACGTCTACATACACACCTGTCTACATACACACCTACACACAGACAAACACACACACACAGCATATTGTTAACCTGTATGCTGTTAAAGATTATCCAGTGCAACAATAGCAGGGTTTTGGAGAGATGGTGTTAATTGACAACACGGTAGTCCGCTCCGCAGCGACTTCATCAAAGCCTCCAACACAAGTGAAAACAAATGCATGCGCCCCCCAGTTGTCACGACGAAGAACAACAAGTGCTTTAGTACTAAAGTACAAACAGGTGTGAAGGTAAGAACCTCTATCGATAGTACCAATAGTAGAGACCCATTTCCGCTGGTGCCCCAATACCAGAGATGGGCAGTAACGCATTACATTTACTCCGTTACAATTTTTTGGTGTACTTTTTTACTTTTGGAGTACATTTTACACAAGTTACTTTTTACTTTTACTCGAGTAAATTTGAGGTGAAAAAAAAAATACTTTTTACTGAAATGTCAGTAAAAAGTACTCGTTACATTAACTTGGCCTTTAGTTTGCTCTCTCTCTCTCTCTCTCTCTCTCTCTCTCTCTCTCTCTCTCTCTCTCTCTCTCTCTCCCTCTCCCTCTCCCTCTCTCTCTCTGGAGAATATGAAAAGAGAATTTGTCTGTAATATTTTTTAAACGAAAGCTACTCAGTACTTTCGCTACTTAAGTAACTTTGTTGTGTAGTACTTTTTCACTTTTACTTGAGTAACAATTTGGACGACTACTTTTTACTTTTACTTGAGTAATATTTTACTGAGGTAACAATACTTTTACTTAAGTAATTTTTATGGATACTCTGCCCATATATGCCCAATACGCTACACTACCTGGTTTGACCCCCTTTTCCATTAGCACGGTTCCACGTTTAGTCACGTAACCAGGATGTTGCCGTCACAAATGGCGCTCTTGGGTCCGTGCAGCGATACATAGTGCACAGCTTTTTTATGAACCACCATCTAAACACCTCAGTTTTGCACTTACCCGAAATGAATGAATGAATGAATTTTATTTTTAGAGCAGACTACAGAGCCATTAAACATTTCAGCATGAGACATGTGATACGTAGAGATGCTGTGGCACACACACGTGCGTATTTACAGGCCGCCGTGTTGGAAATCCCTTGTCGGGCAGAGTCCTGCACCGGCTCAGGTACCCACAGACATGGGCAAATAGAGACTTAAACCGCCTTAACGGATGTGTAAAAATACTGGTGGTCAGCACGGGTACCCAGAGATGGCAAAAGTACCGGGTAAAAAAAACACTCGAGTAAGACTACAAGTACTGATCCAAATAGCTACTCAAGTAAAGTAAAAAGTACAGGCTCAGAAATGTACTCAAAAAGTATTTTGAAATTTGAAAGTAAAAAGTACATGCTCTAAAATGTACTCAAAAGTATTTTTGAAAGTATAAAGTACAAAGTACTAAAATAAAATTGTATGTAAAAAGGATTTTTTCAATGTCAGTTTGTCGTTGTCGTTATTGCTCAAATAAATTAACAACTAGCCTAATGTATCTTATATCTCGGGACTAAATGAAATCCACTTATTAACTGGGACTGTACTCGGTACATCAGCGCCCCCTACTGACTAATATTATAGACGTTATCCTACCCCGTCAATGCAAAAAAAAGTAACGAGGCTGTTTTGGTAAAAGTAAGGAGTAGAAGTACAGATATTTTTGTTAAAAATGTACTCACTACAAGTAAAAAGTAATCGCAGTAATCAAGTACTTCTAAAAGTACAGATACTTGAACATTTTACTAAAGTACAGTACTTGAGTATTTGTACTTCTTTACTTGCCATCTCTGCGGGTACCACATTAATTAAAACGGGACAGTGGGTGATGGCATATACCGCGTTCATGTACTGAACTTTAGCACATGAGCGTCGTACACATGGACTGTATATACATTCATTATTGAAAGTACCCGTATATTCGGCACAAGGAGAGATAGAGAGAGCTATACAGTATATGAGAGAGAGCGAGACACCCCATACGCAACTTCTTCCGGTGGTACTGTCCGCTAGGGGCGCCAACGACAGAGTCAGAATGAACGGGAAATAAAAAATATTAACGCCACACCCCCCTCACCACCCTCACTCAATTAACTGATAATTATCCCGGCAATATACAAAAATCAATTAAAACAGGATGGAATATTTGTATTGGAGACTAGGCTCCCCCCATAGCAACCCGGATTGCAGTGTTCATTTTTATATACAGTCTATGGTTGTACCCCTCAAGAGAACGGCGCAGAACACACACACACGGGGGACGTATGGTCCACAAGCTATTCCCCTGAAACTTTTGAACAGTTTGATTTTTCACAGGCACGGCTGAGTACCGAGTAGAAACAATTAATACATAAATTAATGAATAACCCTTAACGCATAATGAATACAAAAACGCTAACATGATTAGACCGCCCCCGAGGGAAAAACAGGAATTCCACTTGGTTACATGGACGATGTAATAATGAAAAAAAAAGGAGATTTTTTTTAAATCACATTTTTTATGAAAATAATTACAATTTCTAATTTTGTTTTGAGGGAAGGCTGGACTACAAAGAGAACTACAACACGGCGGATATGACGAGAGCTCCGCAAAACACTTACAAGGGAATCATTTTGACCGCTTGAAATAGTCCGAGTTAGTTCTTATGTACAACTATCTAGTTACCTGCTCTGACAAAGGGCCATTAAAAAAATCATAGAATAACATTTTTAGCTTGTTTTATATCAATGCTTTTCAGTTGACTCGTAATAATAAGTAATAGTAATAAGAATGTAACGACTAAATTGATAGAATGTAATAATCTGTGTCGCTCAGTAGGGGTTAGATAATAGCATTCCTCTGCCATTATCGATTAGGAAATCTGTTGGCGATTCATTTTAGAAATTGTCTAATCACTGCACCCCTATGTTCAGACAAACCTCCTTGGCGGAGGTAATAATTGACCCTGTCCTAGTATTTTATCTACTTACCGTTGAAGAAGTCTAGATGCACGGCCTTTTCGTTGGCTGCTAGGTCCATCAGCAGTCCACTAGTGCCCCCTGTCTGGTGAAGAGGGGAGCACACAGTCCAGGGTTATCATCACAAATTCAGTGAGGGGTATTTGATAATAACGATAACAATAACAATAATAATAATAACAATAACAATAATAATATGAACAACAATAATGATAACAATAATAATAACATTATATAATAACAACCATTAATCATAATAATAACCATTAGAGCTGCAACCAATTAAAATTGATTAATCAATTGTCATTGATTATTGAAATAATCACCAACTAATTTGATAATCTATTAATAACAAGTAATGGTGGGTGGAAACCGAAAACCCAATATGTTATAAATTACCACTTAGCAGCGGAACAATATTACATTATTATTACAACTACCATTAGCATTGTTATTTGTTTTCATTCTATTTAATTATTCAATAGATAGCAATCCCTTTTTTGTGTGTGTGCCTACCATTTGTGTAAAATGTGATTTTTGTGGACAGCAGCCATCACCACAGGACAATAATACTTATTAAAATACAACAGAATAGTTGTATTTAGTAGCTGTAATAAGGATCATGTTGTGAGAATGAAATTCATTAACATTGATAATAATGATTTTACTGGTCTGTTCTCAAGTTATATGGGTGAATAAAATGCATATAAATTGATAATTGTATTAATCCTAAGCCAAAGTGTGAGGTGTCTCTACTTAACTCCAAAAATGGACACAATCTAAAAAGTTTGGAATATGAAACTTCTAGTTTTGATATATTTTTGTTTTGTTTTTTTCCTTCAAGAAATTAAAGACAAAATGAAAATCGACATTTCAAAGACAAATCTGGATTTTATTTTTTGGCAAAATCGTACAGCCCTAATACTGCTTTGTGTCTTACTTTTAACAGGTGAACTAGGGCTATATGTGTCTAGGAATTGTGGATTTGCTGACTATTGCAAAGCCAAATATGGCATGTTTCAATTGAAAGTGCATTAGAAAGTGCCGTTACTCACTCGTTGTGGTCACATGTTCTTCTGGACTAATGGGATGGCTGCATTCAGTAGTGAGTCCAACAAGAATAAGTAAATGGAACGGGTTACACAGATTATTGAATCATGTGTTTGTGGAGCATAGACACACACTAAAATGTTTGGGTGTGGAATAGCACAGTTCAAGTAACCATCATCTTCTTTTTAATAAGTCGGATGTCAGGTAGGGGGAAGCCTTACTCGAATGTATTTCAAAACCACATCATGCAATGGTGCTTCAAATATCAGTGCAAATTTCTTGGAAATTTGCACTAAATTGAAATTAGCATTCATAGGCTTAATTTGTTTGGTCAGTGCCTTTTTATTATCTGCGCAGGTTATGGTTTCGATCGCGTTGGTTTGACTGTTGGCAGGATAATCAAAAAACGTATGCATCAATGAAATTTTGTAGAGTTGTTGGAAATGACAAACGGAACGGAAGTGGTTACATTTTGGTGCATTTACATCTTTGTGAGGTATAGGCTTCCAGAGCGTCTAGATGTTTTGGCATCAGTGACCCCATGGCCTTGGCGGAGGTTTGCACTCTCTGAGTGCTTCTAGTTTAACATGCGCATTGATAAGCTTGGCATAGAGCCTGACTGTAACTGCTGACTCGGCACATCTTGTGTACACTGCACAGCACAACAAATACTGTATCCATATTGGTTTATTTCTTATTCCAGCATGAATTAATTATACAGCAACATAATTAAAATACTGGCCATATTTGCATACCCAACCCGCTCACACCAACACCGCAATGTAAACCTCTGCGATGTCCACAACCTTGAATTTTGTCTATTTTTTGACAATTTATCACATCTCGAATCAACATAATTTTATTTTGTGACACATTGAACACTTACACTGTTTTTCTCGGATGTCGAGTGGATGTTATCCAGGACTCCCTCAAAGAAGAGCTTCTATGCCTCTATGTCGATGGTTAAATAAAGGTCCAATATATCTCATGTTAAAAATTAGATGTTGAAATTAATTTCACTTTGTACATTAAAACGATTTCAGGAACTTGAAACATAGCCATAGAAATTTGAATTTGCCGTGGGTCTCGTCCCAGCTTTAGCGTTGATTAGCTCCAGGGCTAACTCGGGGCTGATTTGTCGTGTTTGTGTTTAGACTGCCTTCTTTCTAGGGCAACACGGTGGTTAGCACTGTTGGCTCACAGCTGGAAGTTCCTGGGTTCAGATCCCAACCCGGGTCCTTTCTGTGTGGAGCTTACATGTTCTCCCCATGTCTGTGTGAGTTTCCTCCGGGCACTCAGGTTTCCCCCCCACCACCAAAAACATGTTCTAGACTAGTTAACCTGCTCCATTCAGTGCCCCTGGCCAAGGCTCTGGCAAAGAATCTGGAATTACTCAGGGATGGGTTAAACGCAGAGAATGAATTCCACTGTACACGTATGTATGATGAAATGAAGTACCTTTACCTTGAGAAACATTTTTTTATACGCCATAGGCGCGGCATCAAAATGGAATATATGGTCCTGTTCTATGCTGTGCAGTGTGTTGAAGACAGCAGAGTGAAAAATAAACTTGGTTTGACGTTTGGTGAACTCAGCTTGACACGCCGACATGCAGACCGCCCTTTCCGAGTCAGAACTTGATATCCTCCGCGTTGAGCCTGGGCCGAGACCACCTATTCAAGGAGGGCTCAGCTCGCTTTAGCACACGCAGGACTCACTTGGTGGGTTTACAGCTACAGGGACTACTAAGGCCATTTTTGTTTTGTTGTTGTTGTTGTTGTTTTGTGTTTTTTTTTTTTAAGTAATTTTTTGGGCGCAAGTGCCATTTTTCATTCTTTTTACTGAGAGAGATGGTGACAGGATGAAATCGTGAACTGGGATGAATAGTTCTGCCAGAAAAGCCGGACAGGGGATTTGAACCTGCGGCACTGCTCGACCCATGGTCTGGGGGACGCGCTCTCTACCTGCTTGGCCACCCCATTTTGCGGTATTTTTTAAAAACACAACCAGAATGAATTCATAAATGCGGTGCACTATCCTGTTTTTGAGAAAAATAAATACTTTTAACTCATTGATTGCCAAATACGTTTAAAGACATAAGAAGATGAAAACGGCTTAGTACGGTACTGCATTAACATACGGTACTGCTAGCATCCTTATTGGCGACTAACCTATAATTGATAGCCGACACCTCTGGCAGATGAAGAGCTGGTTCCGGTTGATGCGGGAGTACTGAGGAACTTGGACAGAATTGACTGATTCTCTCTGCTGTGTTGGGCTCTCTCCCTGAAGATGTGTGCGGTCGATGCGCTGAACTCTTCAACCCGATTCGTCAGGATCACTTTAGAACAACTAGGAATGTATTCGATATGCAAAATCGTCTTTTTTCTAAAATGTTGACGTCCAGGATAAGAGGAGGCTTACGTGTGGCTTCAAATGCGTTCAGCGTTCACTGGATCGGTCTGAAAATAAACACAGATTCAGCAGTAGTGTAGAGGAGTGTGGTATTACAACAATACCACAGTGTGGTATTACAACAATACCACAGTGTGGTATTACAACAATACCACAGCGTGGTATTACAACAATACCACAGTGTGGTATTACAAAAAATGTTGTAAAAAAAAGATGTATTTATTAATTTATGAATTTAGGGCTCAGTATCTTCCCCAAGGACATTCTGGAATGGAGACTTCCAAGTCTTAGCTGGGATTTGAACCACCAATTTTTCGGTCTTCAAATCTCCGGTGGTTACAGCCGCGCTACCCCTAGCTAACCCAACATTTTTGTGTTGTTGAAGGTGACATGATGTGGCACCAACAAACTTCTGTTGTCTATAAGTAACATAATCCTACTTAATCAGTTGGCATGTTCGCCGGTGGCGTCAATAGCAATCGCGCTACTCTACAAACACCTGCATTGATAATGAGTTGCCACACATACTGCTAGCACTGACACTACTATGTTTTTGTACCACTACGGCGCCGTTTGCAATCTGAGTGTTTCTAGTTATTATTATCATTATTATGATTGTTATTATTATTAAAACTATGCTGATAGTTCAATGGTCCATATAGTCTGTAGGTTGGAGTCTCTGAGGTTTATATACAAGCCAATGTGCCAAATTTCACTCACCATATGTAGTACATTAGTCCCTTCATTTCACATCCATTGGTTGCCATTTACTTATCACAGTCGCTCCTAATGGGTACAGTTGGGTTACTAACTAACTACATGAAATCAGTTCACAGTTTACACATTACATGGAATCAGATTACAGTAATCAGATTACAAAGTGCTTCTCACACTCGTCCCGTCTGTTCAGTATCAGCGTCTCTCTTCAGCACACACGTGTGTATGACACACCTTTAGGCAGCCATATTCCTTTCAACTCCTTTGAGATTTTACTAACGCTCTGTCGTCCAAATCTCACATCTTATGTTTATCACAAAAGGACAAACGCAATTATTATGTCTTTTTTTTTGTTTATGAGAGCGAGAGCTTTAATTTTTTTTTTCATTACTGCATAATGGCTTGTTATCTTAACGCAAAAACAAGTTTTATGCTTTAAATCACACCAAATGGGTACATATCAGTCTATCTCTTTACTAATTCAAAGTGTAATTTAAATAAAAACATTAAAATGGTCGAATCATCCTCTTAATGTGTTTTAAAACATTACAACGGAATTATGTTAGCGATTTCATTTAGTTTCTTGGGGAGTTGCCTTTAAAACGCCGGCTCCCCAAGGAGCAGTTTTTCAACAACAACCTGAACAAAGACACGTCTGTAACTGACAAATACTCCCTGTCGTAGTCCCCTGTGTACAAGCAGACTGTCTTGCTAACCACCCCAGATATTACTACCACAACCCACCCAGGGAGAGAATTTCTTTGGTTGCTGACGATGGCCATCATCATCATAGTTTTAACATTCCCTGGTCTTATGACACACATGCACACTGGTGGGTTTCTCCCAAGAAGCCCCTCGGTACGCAGAGCAGTAAAATACACAATTCCAAAGTATCTACAAGTGTGGCCGGGGAGGGAGCTGTAAACGCTGTTAAGTGTCGGGACACCACCCACAGCGACCGCCATGATGGCTAGCCTACAATTGTATGCAAGTTGTTTGCCAATAAAGTTATGGCCTTTTCTCAATGTGCGAGATGGGGATCGGCCGATCCCCATCTCCGGTACCGAGTCCTGATCCCCAAATACCGAGTTCCGATACTGAGTTCTGATCCTGCAAAAATTGGTAATAAAATATTTGGCACAATTGTCAATTTCAAAAATGATTTGGCATGCTCCCCGACTCATTTACCGATCCTGATCGGGACAAAATCACGAGTCCCGATCCTTGGAATCGACCCCTGATCACCGATCTGAGGATGGGATCGGTGCACCTCTAGCCTGTACTACACAGAATTGTTTAGTTTAGGCCAGTAGTTTATCATTCAATGAATAAAGACCTATTCAATGATGTACTTGACTATCTGAATTGTTTTTAGTTTATTTATTTTTCTGTAGACTCTTTGTGTTCTCTTAATGAAAACATTTCAAATAACTGTCTCATACGCTTCAATGAGATATCAGGTATATAAGGTTTGCAGTTCTAATACCAAAAGAGGTTGTCTTTCATGACTATTTAAAAACGTATTTGTATTTTTTTTTCTGTTTGTTGTTAAGTCCATAATTGCTTTGGTGTTCATTCATGGATGTCATCACTAAACTAAAGGGGGATGGGGGGGGCGAGGGCGAACGATTCCGGTCATGATCATATACTGCACATTCGCTCATGTCGCTTGCACGGAAGAAATAACTTGAACTGTCTTAAAAAATATATATATATCAACATAGGGGCTGTGGAACATTGGTACCGCCACGCAAAAAGTAAAAAATGACCTCATGACATAACAAAGATGAAAGCAGTGGTGAAGAAGTGTATATCAATATTATGAAGCACACAATTAAAATGTGATATGAATAATATCAAAACAACCCTATAAAAGTTGTGTCTGCACTTTTGACCTGTACTGTATAAATAATTCTCTCTCACTCACCGACCGTGTCTCTGTCTTTCTGCCTCTCTAATAAGAAACAAGCTGTTTATGGTGAGGTTTTTCTTCTTTCCAGTGCCCTGTTTTTATTTGTCAGACTGCTCCTGAGAGCCAGAGATAGCATTTAATGATCCTATGTTCCAGACACTGAGCTGCAGGTCCTTAGCGTGTGTGTGTGTCTGTATGTGTGTGTCTGTGTGTGTCTGTACGTGTGTGTCTGTGTGTGTGAGAGACCGATGTCTCTGTGCATTCTTGCACAAGAACAGACAGATTGAGATGGAGTGGAGGTGGGAAAATAAAGAAATTAGTATGTGAGAGATGTGTGCATGCACGCGTTTCTATCCTGCCGGGCTCCAGTGTCACACAGTAGGATACGATTCGGGCCTGCCCCGAGTCCATACTGAGGCAGAATGCTTAACGACCTTGCCTGATGTTTGGGGAGACCAGGCACACTGCTGCGTGTAGGAAGCGCCACAGATGGCTTAAGAGTTTTTCGGGTTGTAAGAGCGAGGATGGCGGTATGTGGCCGCATTTAGCTTCTATGGCCCTCGGCTATGGAATGGTCTTCCGGAGCCCCTCAGGTCCGTGGAGACTGTGGATGTTTTAAAGAAGAAACTCAAGACACATCTCTTTGATCTGGCTTATAACTAGGATGTTACCGTCATCGGTACATCAGCCCACTGTATGTGTTTGCATGTGTGTGTGTGTCCATGGTTGAGTGTGTGCCAGGTTGGGAGGCTGTGGGTAATGTCCTGTTCGATGTTCCGTTTCTGTAAAGCGCTTTGTGTTGTTCTGCATGAAAAGTGTTATACAAATAAAGTTTGAGTGTGTTTTTCACCCAAAATCAACTGGTGATGTCAGATCGGTGCAATCTCACACACGGTCTCTCTCTCTCTCTCTCTCTCTCTCTCTCTCTCTCTCTCTCTCTCTCTCTCTCTCTCTCTCTCTCTCTCTCGCTCTCTCCCAATATGAAA
>OMKY01252079.1:0-10142 GCA_900302395.1 Bregmaceros cantori | reverse complement strand
AGTGTCCCACATTAGGACAATCCACCCTACAGTGAAATGTAGTTTTGGACAGTTGAACTTAATGTTAGGCACATTACCATAGTTTACTTTTACCATAGTTTCACTGACATTCATTAGTTTAGGGAGGAGCCAGAGACACTGGCCATCGGAAATGTGTGATTTTATACCAATAGGCCTATATGTGGCAAACCAGGGTTGCTGCCATAAATTACACACACAACGCAGTGCATCATGGGAGCCGAGAGATCATGCAGTGCGTCGTGGACTGCGGGAGAATCCTGCACCGCTAGGGTTACCACCTACCAGCCGCACAGTATAGTGTGAGACGACACGAGTTAGTGTCCCTTTAGATGTGGCCGCGTTCGTTTGTCACGGCCACAGATGTATGCTTTGGCGATGTAGCGGAAACTGGAGCAGCCTTGTAACCACCATATTACTGCCGTACGTTCCATAAAGCTTGATGTGCACCCCTTTAAGGCGCCAATCTGACAGCCTGAGGAATGGTGTAGTCCGATACAGTAATTACACTGCATGTGACACCCCGCGTGCGGACCTAAACCCGACCAGCAAGCTTAAATTAGACCTCAGGATTCTAAAGGTGTGAGTTTCATCCCTACAGGTTCATGAGCGATAGAAAAAATGTCATGTCCATATGGAGGTCACGCTAATTTTCCGAAGCTGACAATGGCTGTGTCCGAAATCGCTCCCTAACCCCTAGCCCCCTAGCCCCTGGATAGGGCATTGACTATATAGTCCACTCAATCTCAGCGACGAGATTTCGGACACTAGAATCGGCACTGTTAACTTACGTCACCGCTGTAGCATAGTGACGTCATTGCCTGTCGGCATTGACCGTAGCATTCGCATGTTTTTTTTTTAATAATAAATGTATACTTTATCACAGAAACTCAATTATACTCACATTTATAATTATTTGCCACCGTCGGTTGCTGCTGCGTCCTGACGCCGCCCGACATTGTTTTTGTTTTGGAGCGTGCGTCGTCTTCTTCTACGTTTTAATTAGTGTCATGCGTCTTGCAATGCATTATGGGTTATATTTCTCCGTCTAGGGTACATCTCGCGGTGCATTGTGGGATACTTTCAGTGCCCTATATGGGGCACATGGAGAATTCGGACACCCCTACAAAATGGCGTGCGCCCCATATAGTGCCCTATATGGGGGTTAGGGGGCGATTTCGGACACAGCCAATGATTGCCTTCCTGCTGCTGTCAGGATGATCGTGGACAAGATCGACGCTGACAAGGACGGCTACGTGACCGAGGACGAGCTGAACGTGTGGATCAAGAAGGCCCAGCGGCGCTACATCTACGACAACGTGGAGCGCCAGTGGAAGGACTTTGACATGAACAACGACGGCATCATCAGCTGGGAAGAGTACCGCAACGTCACCTACGGGACTTACCTGGGTGAGTACCGCAACGTCACCTACGGGACTTACCTGGGTGAGTACCGCAACGTCACCTACGGGACTTACCTGGGTGAGTACCGCAACGTCACCTACGGGACTTACCTGGGTGAGTACCGCAACGTCACCTACGGGACTTACCTGGGTGAGTACCGCAACGTCACCTACGGGACTTACCTGGGTGAGTACCGCAACGTCACCTACGGGACTTACCTGGGTGAGGTGGCAGTGACGGCCCATTGATGCCTTTCGTGGATAAATCTGATAATTGACACTTTCATTTGGTTCTGTAGGTAGATTCATCCGTCACTTTCCGCACGTTTTATCTGATAACTCAATTAGTCAATGGAGAGTTTAGTTTGGGAGAATCCTCATTGGCACATCCTGCACATTCCTTTGTGACATCATGACCAGTTGTTTTTTTAATGACGATCTGTTGGTTCATTCTGTGCAGACGACCCTGAGCCAGACGATGGCTACAACTACCAGCAGATGATGGCCAGGGACGAGCGGCGTTTCAAGATCGCTGACATGAACGGAGACCTGCTGGCCGACAAGGAGGAGTTCACCGCCTTCCTTCACCCCGAGGACTACGATCACATGAGGGAGATCGTGGTGCAGGTCAGTCTAGACTTGATCATTCTGGTAACAGAGTTCTCACAATACATTTTCCAGCAAACTCCCACTTGATTTAACAACCACTGGAACAAATAAAATGTTCATTCCTGGTGTGTTTGAATAATAATATTAATATTGTTGTAGTTGAGCTAGTGTTTCCCAGTATACATAGCCCAACTAACCATCTGGTCAAAAGGCAAGTGGAGAGACGTCGGACGCGACACAGGTTGAAGGTGCATCCAGACGTTCTGGAAGTTTAATCAGGAAACACTTCGATATAAACAAAGATGAACTCAGGCTTTTAGCCAATCACAGCATCACAGCACATTGAACATCCAATTAGAACACAGGACTGTATTGAAGGACTGTATGATAAACCAATAGAATTGCAGCACTTCTGGGCGATCAAGGAAAGTGAGATAGTTTCCAACAAATCATGAGACTTTAACTTTGGTCGAGCTACAGGAGGGGAGAGAGAGAGAACGGCGAGAAGGTTTCGTTTCCGAAACCTAACTTGCTAGATGGAAACAGAACACCATTGTCTTATTGTGAAGATGCAGGTGTCTGCTAGCTAGCCACTGGAATGTTAGGGAGGTTAGCACTATGGCCCACAGTTGATAAGGAGGACCACTTAGTATTGAGGTTGTCAAACTTGTGGTCGGCGAGCCAGTAGGATGAGGAGATGTAAAAATATATTCTTTATGCATAACTATAATATTTCTAACAGTGTGCTCTTGTTGTCAGCATGAAGGCATAGTTTGTTGTCAAAAAGGGGGAGAAAATGAAAACATATCCGCATTCTTAATGCTTTATTGTACAGCCCTAATGAAAGTAAATAAATAACTAATCCATACATTTCGCTCATCGACCTTTTTGACTGCAGGAAACGTTGGAAGACATTGACAAGAATGGCGATGGCTTCATTGACCTCAAAGAATACATTGGTGAGTAGAATTCAGCTGAAATATTGTAATGAATGCAGCGCAGTGCATTTTGGGCCGGCACCGTTGGTGCCCCGGCATGCACCAACACGCCCCATAAATAGTCTGAACGAAGCTTGGCAATGAGCTGAGCTCAAGCTTGTTGTCGACCCCGTTCAGATCCATTCCCCAGCTCCTCCACGAGGGGGCAGCCTCGCATTATTATACCAACAGTGCATCAACTTCTTCAATCAATTTCTTTGATGCACTATGACTCAAGTGGGATAAGTAATGATCTGCCCGACTATATATCGTGTATACAAATACAGGGGGCTGGCATTTTGTCCCGCCGGCTGAAACACACTTACTGTGTCTGTATTGTTGGCTGTGTCATCGTAGTGAACGGAAGTGGCAGAATTTGTCACACAAAACCCCTCACCGATGTGGTGACATGTTCTTCTGGAACGGGTTGCGCAGATTATTGATTCGTGCGTTTGTGGGCCATAGATCCGCCGAAGCGCTCAGGGATTGTTCGTGACACATGCGAAGTGTAGCACCACCAGCGGGATAATTACACCCACAATACCGAGAAAACCGACCACAGGAGCACAGTCCCAAAAACGATACGCTTGTTTTGTTAGGGTTAGGTAAAGTTCGAATCCCCAAAACGATCCACTTATTTTGTTAGGGTTAGGTAAAGTTCGAATCCCAAAAACGATCCACTTATTTTGTTAGGGTTAGGTAAAGTTCGAATCCCCAAAACGATCCACTTATTTTGTTAGGGTTAGGTAAAGTTCGAATCCCAAAAACGATCCACTTATTTTGTTAGGGTTAGGTAAAGTTCGAATCCCCAAAACGATCCACTTATTTTGTTAGGGTTAGGTAAAGTTCGAATCCCCAAAACGATCCACTTATTTTGTTAGGGTTAGGTAAAGTTCGAATCCCCAAAACGATCCACTTATTTTGTTAGGGTTAGGTAAAGTTCGAATCCCAAAAACGATCCGCTTGTTTTGTTAGGGTTAGGTAAAGTTCGAATCCCAAAGACGATACGCTTGTTTTGTTAGGGTTAGGTAAAGTTCGAATCCCAAAAACGATCCACTTATTTTGTTAGGGTAAGGTTAAGGTTGGTTTTGGTTGAGGTTAGGGGCATAGACTGTATATAAGATATGGACATTGTGTTGGCATCAACGTGTGTGCCAACTTCCTCATTGGTTTTCACCTCGGGTGGGCGAAGTCGACTACCAAAAACACAAAGCATTTCCAATAGAAATATTCCAATTTCCAGGCCCGTTTAACTTATTTAAAGATCGGTCGTAATTGATGTTTTAATTTTCTATTGCCGTATATGCCCCATGTTAATTGTGTGAGCGAGGTCGAGGGTCGGGGGGACATTGCAGGAAAGATTCTAAAAACAAGGTTGGTTTTACCGTTATTTGTTTTACATTTTAATTCTGGTTAGTTTAGGATTCTCCTTCCGTTGTTTTGCAGATAACTTTTGTGATTTATTCAGCCTGTAATGTATGGATGGATGACTGGGAACTTGATAAGCTTTCGGCTTCTTCCAAACCCTATTGAGCAGACAACAGAGGTTATCATCAGACAAGTAACAAAGTACAAATACTTAAGTACTGTACTTGAGTAGAATTTTCAAGTATCTGTACCTTTCGTATCTGTACTTTTTGTGAGTACTTTTTACTTCTACTCTGTAGACTTTGAACAAGAATATCAATACTCCTTACTTTTCAACGACATGTTAGTACTACATGTATAGCGTGAGTGAGTCAGTAGGGGGCGGTACTCGGTAACGCACTGAGTACAGTAGCAGTTAATGAGTTGTTTTCATTTAGTCTCTGGGTGTGCCCCTCAACAATATAGCTCCTGTAGTTAGTGAGTTGAGGTAAATTTAGGTTTTGTACTTTGTAATTTATACTTTCAAAAATACTTTTGAGTACATTTTGTAGCATCTAGCTTTAAGTAGTAAGTATAATACTTTTGAGTACATTTCTCAGCTTGTACTTTTTACTTTAATTGAGTAAACATTTGGATCAGTATTTTGTAGTCTTACTCAAGTAATTTTTTTCACAAATTTATTTTACTCTTATTCAAGTAAGAAATGCCGGATTTTGCCATCTGTGGCTTATCATTGGCAATATTATGTGATATACAATATTATATGATCTTGCTGCTACACACTCAGGTGACATGTACACCCATAACGAGGGCATGGACGAACCGGACTGGGTGGCATCGGAGCGCGAGCAGTTTGCAGAGTTCCGTGACAAGAACCACGACGGAAAGATGGACCGCGAGGAAACCATGGACTGGATCCTTCCCTCGGACTACGACCACGCTCAAGCCGAGGCCAAACATCTGGTTTACGAGTCTGACACGGACAAGGTGTGTTTCTGACCGCGCCTTATTTCCACCCACACCGTTGGTTGCGATCGCATGTACCGTTGCCCTGCACCTCACCCAACCAGGGCATTTCCATCACCGAAAACGCAATACCTTGGCGTGGTGCGTTGATGCATAAATATTGACATGGGACAGAATTTTACGCGATAGGTCTTACAGGAGTTTTCAAATTCCTTTGTGTGTGTGTGTGTGTGTGTGTGTCCGCGAGAGCGAGAGACAGGGAGGGAGGGAGAGGCAAACAGAGACAGAGAGCGAGGGGAAGAGACGGAGAGAGAGTGCCAGAGAGGGATAGTGAGAGAGAAAGACGTGGAGTTAGAGAGAGCGAAAGAGTCAGACGAAGAGCAACACCTCCACCATCTTCGACACACTTCTGTTCAAACCAGCACCGTGGACACCTGCCCATCTGACCAGCAGCGCTCCACAGCCATTCTCATCATACTCTCAAACTCACCATCCCTACCGTAAAGATGTCGGTTCAGCTTTTCATCCAGAAAAATTAGTTTGACTGAGTTTAACTTTTTAAACTCAAAACTGACCATGGGTTTATTTCACTTTTAGCAGAATAGACAACACTAATCCCAAACGGTTTGAATGCATCTGTATCTCGGTGAGTATTTTATTTTGCATGCCGACGGTCTCATGGCTTGACTACGGAAGGCCGTCCTGTGCAAAAGGGTGTTTGTGGCTCGCACCCACTCAACCGTGACTACGTCTCTGAAACGGACTCTGTTCGGCTGTTTTAGTCTGCACCAGAATGTGCTGGTTTGTATTCCCAGTTCCACCAAAGTCTGCACCACAGGCTTATTTGGTTTGGTCCGAAACAAACATGGCAGGTGTGCATACACCTCTAGTTCACAGGCACGGGCAGTGTTGCAAGTTCTCCTCTCTTTGCCAACCTTTCTGCAATGTCTTCCACAAATCTCTCTTGATCCACTTCCAAAATGGAAAATGGTGCCTAACTGTGTTTCTCTCCGCAGGATGGAAAGCTGTCAAAGGACGAGATCTTGAACAAGTATGATCTCTTTGTGGGAAGTCAGGCCACCGACTTTGGAGAGGCTCTGACACGGCACGACGAGTTCTAGACTTCCAGAACCAGCACTTCCCTTCCCCAAGGACACACAAAGCCCGTGCAAATTGTCTGGGACAACCCACTCGCGTCATCCTGGAGGTGGAGTTGAGACCACCATCCTGGCGAGGGAAGATTAAAATATATACGTTGAATGACAAGGTTAGGGTGTTAAATCCCTTGACAGTTTTGACCGCCAACTCTGTGGTGTTCTTCATGAGTGGGCGTCCTGAACCGTGGTGACGCCGCCACTTTGTCACTTCGTTGTGTGCATGGTCCAGCCGGTGTTCCTGCCCGCCCCATCCCCCTGTGAGTTGCAGGAGAGAATCCCACACATACGAGAGGGTGTAAGCCCCCTCATCCCTGTTGATGCTGTGTTTGCCACGTTTCTTAATCCCTCTGTTGTTTCTTTGATCCATTGTTTATCAGTTGCTTGCCGCCACTGTCGAGGTATATAAAACCTTAATCCTGTCATTCAAAAAGAACAAATTAAAAAAAAACAAAGTATTTCGTCAGACAGTATGAACATTGTCAATGTATGGAGCGGGAAAATGATTAGAATTGTTGTGGTTCATTGAGTAAGTTATGTCCTTCTGATGAACACATTCCAAAAGCTTTCTAAATGAATCTTTTTTTTCCCTAAATAGTCATCCAAAAGAAACCCCTTCCGAACCTTGTTTTTTACACGTGAACATGTGTTCATTTAAAAGGAGGTAAATTAATCGCTAGCACCAAGCCCTTGTAAAGGCAATACAACAAACAAACACAAAATGAAATACTTGTCACCAATTGTATTTTTACTCCTAACCTGTGTACCATGTAGGGGGATCTACCCTACCATGAAGCAGGTTTAGAGCTTACGTTCAATGGCGAAGATCACAGTTCACACTTGGTTTTCAGTTAAGTGCCACCATATTCCTGGCGTACCTAAAGCCATGCTTCCATTACATTCTTGTCTTGTGTGTTCATCATTGCTTTTGTGTGTCTACCATATTTTCCACGTTTATAACCGAAACCCTCCAAAAAACTGACTCTAAAGAGACAAAAATATATACCCTGGAACAGTGTATTTCCAAATAGCAGTAATCAGATTACTTACCCAAAAACCTTGGTTACTTTTTAGTTTACTTCTTAGTTTCCCCACATTTTATAATAAAACGAGTCATTGCTTTAAAGATTTGATTTATTTTTTTGCATATTATTCATGCAAAGTCAAGTTTTAACGGATTCACTATTGCTAAAACTAGAGTGTGTGTATGTATATCTATATTATAGCTTTAACACCCAGCAGCTTCTAACTTTGTCACTAAAGGGTATAGATGGATTATTTTTTTACCAGGTACTATGGCAACACTGCCTAGGATACTCAAAATCGGACACTTGCCACAATCATACGCTGAGCTGATGTAACAATAATGAGTAAATGTTCCTCATTAGATTTAGAATTTAAAATGTGAAATTCCAGCCGGGTGTATAAATAAGGAAATGACTGTAGGTTATAATCTGGAAGATATGGTATTTTATTTTATTTTTTATTTTTGTCCAAACCACTGCTGGTGCCAGTACACTCCAAGCTAGCCCATGTGGATGCTCGGTTTTTTGTTTTTGTTTTGTTTTTTACAATAACCGGTGAATCGAAATAATTTATTGACTTCCCCCTGAAAATGTGCTGCAATGGGATTTTAGCACCTTTTTATGGCTCGGGATGTTTTAAATTTGTCATTATTTATAAATGACAATTTTTTTTATTTTCAACATCGAAGCCAGTGATGAAAGTGGTCTAGCAAATGACACTACACCAATGTCATGTCAGCGGTGACATGAAATGCTCAATGAAGTGAAAATGGGGACGTTGCATGTTAAAGTCTGCGCTATTTTGCCAATTTCTGACACTTTAAAATGCCATGCTGGTTGCCTTTTCAACCATCCCCTTGGGAATCCTGCCCGTACCCTACAGATCCCTAGAGGAATTGGACTTGACTCAACAGATTTTTGTATATATTGCCAATTCAAGACGATATTCCGACACAAACATTTAAATTGTTTTATTTCTAGTATGTTCTAACAACTTGATGGCCGGGAAGGATCTGTTCTAAGCCACGCACAGTCGACAGTATTAGAGTTGTTAATAATAACTGAACTCCTTTAATGGAGGATGAGAGAGAAGAAAGGGCACAGGCCGAATTTAAAAATGCCTACATATTTTGGCGATGAGTTTAAATTGAAATTGATAGTCAACGTTTCACTCCCTTTGTCAGGCATGTATGGGATCAGAATGGATTTCCAAGGATGGGAAAAAAATGTTACGCATCGTGTGATCGTGTCTTCTTAAATGATCACACACGAAGCGGCCATGGTGCTTTAGTGTGGCTGCATCTTTGTTCTGTTCTGGTTTCTAACGGGACTTTTTGGATTAAGCTTTGGTGATAATCCACACAATTCTTTATTCTGCTTTCTTTGGCATTATGCTGTATTTTGATATGGAAGATAGTTTCTAAATAAAGCCAAACCTTTTGAGTGCCTCTCGCGTGATGTTTATTGCAATTCTAATAAATGTTGCCATCCCAAGATAATTTGAGTCACATTTTGATACCATCGGTACGGAATCAATCTGCGCAGACGCGGTGGGAGTTTCTCCGGGCGGAGTTCGTACGGGCTACGCGAGACGTCGGCGGAGGCCGGTTGTCACGCCTTCACCCCGCTTGTCCCACATACTGTGCTGACCCGTGCGTGTTCCACGTTCCACGTTGACATTCCATTGAAATGGACTAGTTGGAGTGGCTGTAGTACTGGTTGGAGTGGCTGTAGTACTGGTTGGAGTGGCTGTAGTACTGGTTGGAGTGGCTGTAGTACTGGTTGGAGTGGCTGTAGTACTGGTTGGAGTGGCTGTAGTACTGGTTGGAGTGGCTGTAGTACTGGTTGGAGTGGCTGTAGTACTGGTTGGAGTGGCTGTAGTACTGAAGCAGCACTAGCTACCATATTAAAGCCACTAATCACTTCCAAACTGGTTCCGTATTTCGAGTATCAATATACTATCGATATGAGAGATTGAATTGGTTACACAAAAATCAAATGCAGGAATTTTATTAGTGGAAAACAGGGGAACTGTTTCTTGAGTGTGCTTCCGCAAGATGTGCGATTCACTCGCTAACATTTCATCCTCAGACTGAGAGCAAAAGTACATGATGGGGTGAAACGCAGCACTGCGGTTCAATTCTGTGGACAGCTGCTGTATTTCTTAGTATTTATTTAGATAGATGATAGAGAGAGATGGAGGCAGAGAGAGAGAGGGACGGAGAGAGAGAGTGAGCGAAAGCACCCAAGAGGGAGAGAGAGAGAGAGAGAGCGAGAGAGAGAGAGAGACCAAGAGAGACGGATGAGAGAGAGAGAGAGAGACCAAGAGAGACGGATGAGAGAGAGAGAGAGAGACCAAGAGAGACGGATGAGAGAGAGTGCCTGAGAGAAAGACCTAGAAAGAGAGCGCCCGAGAGGGAGAGAGCGCCCGAGAGGGGGAGAGGTATGACATCAACACAGTTCCCAACGGATGTCGCTAAAGGCCAAGTTAATGTAGCGAGTTGAAAATTGCTGACATCTCAGTAAAAAGTCTTTTTTTTTCTTACCTCAAATGTACTTATATATATCTTTATATATATATATGGGGGCCCTAACACTCCCCCTCTTTATCCCCCCTCTCTC
>OMKY01252078.1:4478-14517 GCA_900302395.1 Bregmaceros cantori | reverse complement strand
TCAGAGAAACACTGAGAGAGAGGGGAAGCCGCAGACTTATCGGAATAATAGCCTCTCTCTGTTTATAGCTCTCTCTCTCCCTCTCTCCCTCTCTCTCTCTCTCTCTCTCTCTCTCTCTCTCTCTCTCTCTCTCCCTCTCTCTCTCTCTCCCTCTCTATCTGTCTCTCTCTCCCTCTCCCTCTCTCCCCCTATGTCCCTCTCTATCTGTTTCTCTCTCACTCTCTCTCCGTTCCTATCCATGTCTCTTTCCGCCTCTCCCTCTCTCCCCTTCTGGCTCTCTCACTCTCTCTGTCTGTCTTCCTGAGTGAAGGGGAGACACACATCTATATTGTTGTGTTTGTGTATGTTTGAGAGTGTGTGTGTGTGTGTGTGTGTGTGTTTTGCGTGTGTGTGTTGTGTGAGTGTGTGTGTGTATTTTGTGTGTTGTGTGCTTTGTGTGTGTTTTGTGTGTGTGTGTGTGTCTTGTGTGTGTGTGTGTGTGTGTGTATGTGTGTTTGTGTGTGTGAGAGTGTGTGTGAGAGTGAGTGTATGTGTGTGTGTGTGTGTGTGTGTTTGTAAGTGTGTGTGTGTGTGTGTTTGTGTGTGTGTGTGTGTGTGTGTGTGTAATCCCTCTGTTAGTCTATGTGAGAGACAGAGAAACGCGCCCCCTCCATTTAATAATATTTATACTAATATAGCCCTCATCACAATATACGTCTATATATATTCCCACATGCGTTTTCTAGCTGCATTGATTGATCATTCTTAATTCATTATTCCCAACTAGCAGTAAAACTTTATTGCCAAACGGTGTGTAAGCAAGCCTGTAACCAGAGCTGTTTTAGTAGCAACTCAATAAACTTGGCAGTAATTTAATTTTAAACGTCATATCGATACAACCTTTATTTCTTCCTATTTCCACGTCCGGTACGTTATGTTCTCTCTGTGCTCATTCTACAGACCCTGGGAACTAGAGGCGCTGAGACTGCTGCAATGCCTGTCTTATTGTGGGAGTGCGCCCTAACGTTCCCAAAACATTTTAGTTTTATCAGCCTACTCTTCCGTGTTGGTTCATGTCAGTGGTGTGCACACGGTGGTAGGTAAGCATGCTCTTGTGGTACGCGGGAGGAAAAAATACAACGAAGCCGAACATTAAGTTGGCTGAGCCCTTCAGAACCATGGAGAGCGCCAACAGTCAACACAACACAGAAACTGCCCGGAGGGAGTCTCCGTGCAAACCTGCGGATTGCAAACCTAAATCCATAACCACGCCCTGAAACGCCTTTTTAACCTGCAAATTGCAGCATCGTCCCCACATCGCTAGACGCTTGCATTGGGTCTGGTAAAACCAGGGTTAGAAAACCCTGTGTCAATCAAATCGCGTTATCCAGTCACAGCAAAGTAGGTGGGACAAGCGACATGGAGGCGTGACAACCAAACTCCGCCTATGTCTCCTGTAGCACTAAAAACTCCCCCCATGTCCGCGTTGATCGTCAATTGATTTGATTCATGATTTTCCCAGACCCAATGCAAGCATCTAGCGATGTGCGATGCGTGGACGATGCGCTGGTTCTGGCTCGCCAGGCTAGTCGAACCCTGGTCTCCAAATCTAGAGGTAGACACTAGGCAGACACCACTAGGCCATTGGGCTGGGTAAACTGTCCCACAGTACAAATAGTTGGATAGTACATGAAGAGTGTTGATGCAGATAGCAAATTAAAAAGTCCATACTGTTTTGTTGTTCGTGTTGATTAATTACCGAGTGTGTAATTGAAATAAAATGTCTTGTCAGATGCATTTTGAGTTTCTATACAGTGCTGGTCGGTTGGGCCGGCACAGCGTCTAACACCTATTACATTTTACACGCAAACAGCACTTATAGATTTACAGAAAGCCATTTGTCTCCTCAAACAATATGATAATATCAAAATGCTGCCGCCGCTGCCCGCTCTGCTGCCAAACGAAATCAATTCTCATGAGACGAGACGGACACGCTGCGAGCTGGAGGCTGGAGAGCTATTGTTTTTATTACAAGGTACCAGCTCGACCGGTGACCCTCCACAGGACTTCATCTACTCATCCAGCAACAGCCCTTTTCAAATTCAGCACGACCCAGTGTCCAGGTTTTTTTTACCTGCGCCGACAAAGCAGGTTATGTTTTTGGCCGCGTTGGTTTGTCTGTCCCCAAGATAAAAGCAAGTAAAAAAGTGCTCCACAAAAAAGTTACTTTAGTAGCGAAAGTACTGAGTAACTTTAAGTAAAAAAATAAATAAATGCTTGTTGGTTTACAATCTCTGGAAATCCCCACACTTTTCATTCCTCCTGGAAGGAGAGAAAGACCGAGAAAGATAGAGAAAGAGACACTGAGAGAGCGCCCAAGAGAGAGTGAGAGACCAAGAAAGAGAGAGCCTGAGAAAGCGCCCGAGAGAGAGGCCAATAGAGAGAGAGAGACCAAGAGAAAGCCTGAGAGAGAGAGAGAGAGACAGAGAGACAGAGACAGAGAGAGAAAGAAAGCCTGAGAGAGCACCAGAGAGCGAGACCAAGAAAATGCCCAGAAGAGAGAGATACTGAGAGAGTGACCAAGAGAGAGAGAGAGAGACAGAGAGAGTGAGAGGGCCCGAGAGGAGAGAGAGATACCAAGAGAGAGAGAGAGACAGAGACAGAGACAGAGACAGAGAGAGAGCCTGAGACAGCACCAGAGAGAGAGAGAGAGACTGATAGAGTGACCAAGAGAGAGAGAGAGAGACAGAGACAGAGAGAGGGAGAACCCGAGAGAGTGAGAGCGCCCGAGGGGAAGAGTGAGAGATCGAGAGAGTGAGAGCGTCCGAGGGGGAGAGAGAGAGAGAGAGAGAGAGAGAGAGAGAGCCCGAGAGAGTGCCTCAGAGAGAGAGAGAGAGAGACCGAGAGAGTGACAGCGCCCGAGGGGGAGAGAGAGAGACCACGAGAGAGTGCCTAAGAGAGAGAGAGAGTGAGAGCCCGAGAGAATGTACTCCAAAAGTAAAAAAGTACAAAAATTGTAACGGAGTAAATATAATGCATTACTGCCCATCTCTAGTGTTGGGCCAGCGTTCTAGCTGAACACGGAGGTTGGAGTAGCACGAAGGGGGAAATCAGCCCGGTGTGTATCACGCAGCAAGTTGGGTCTGAATGACAACTGAATAAAGTCCTTCCGTAATTGCATCTGGTCCCGCGAGGCTCCAACTCATTGGAAGACGAAGATGAGGTTGCAACTCGCCAAGTGGAAGCTGATATGAAAAGTTGACCTGTGCTGGGGGAAATAAAAATAAAAAAACTCTCTACTGAGTGTGTGTTGCTGAACGCCCGTCATGTTGACTAAAGAAGTTTAAGAAGAATTATAACAGCTGGTCCGCTGATCAGGGCTTGAAAACGAAATTATTTTTAAAAAGTTCAGTTCCGAATGGGTTCAGGCAGGCCTATGTTTAATGTTTTCGTTCTCGGAACCGTTCCGCTACCAAAAATTAATTAATTCTTAAAGTTCCTTATATTTTGCAATAACAAGTTTTAATATAGTTATAAAATATAATATATTAGGTGGACTTTCAAGCTTCAGTGCATCTGTATTAATGTGAAAATCGGGTTTAAAAAGCCACTACATTCACTTCCTCATCTGTCCACAAGATGGAGCCCCAGATGCATGGGGCCTGATAACTGACAACTGGGGCCTGATAACTGTGAAAGTTGGATGGATGCACAACCGGAAATAGTCTCCCAGACAAAAATAGTTCAAAGTTCAAATATATAGAGAACAGAAAAAAAAGTTTTTCACCGGTTTTGTCAATTTCAAACTGTTCCTTTTTCTGTTCCGGAACACACAATAAATCTTTTTTCTTTTACGCTCCTTGTAAAATTCGGTAAAATTCTGTTCGTTTTCAGTTTGCGTTTTCGTTCCTTGAACCGGTTCAGAGCCCTGGTGCTGATGTTGTTAAAAAAAACTCTAGTGATTTTATTTTTTAATTCAGCCCTTTTCAAGTTCGGCACGTCCCAGATCCAGAGAAAATTAAGTTCTGTGTCCTTTGTCTACAAGGCACAATGCAAAGTAATCTTCAGACTTCACCTTATCATCAGAAAAAGGCCTTGTTTTCTATCTGTTTCCATTCTTTAGTTACAGCCCGCAGAACATGCGTGGGCATCACTAAAAAGTGCTACGAAAAGGATAGCGGGCGGGACACACAACTTCAGTTCAAACTTTATTCTGAACATACATAGACAGATCCGTATCGGTAGCAAATACAAGAGAGAACAAACTATTAGACACCACACAACTGAGAAGCCTCGCTGTTTCTGCAGTGCAGAGTGCTGCTAAATTCAATGTTAATTACAATCTATATTTCACAACTATATGTTCACAAAATAATGCTCACTCATGCAGACTGAGGCACTCCCTGGTGACGTCAATCTTTCTGTACATTTGTGAGACATGGACCCTGAAGGCAAAACTAGAGAGAAGAATTCAGGCCACAGAGATGAGATGTTTCCACAGGCTCCTCTGCATCTCGTATAGAGAACATGTCTCCAACAAAGAAGTGAAAGCCAAAATAAAACAAGCCTTTGCATTATATGAAGATCTACTAACCACAGTCAAAAAGACTAAAACAAAAATGGTACGGACATGTCACAAGATCTCTCAAAAACAATCCTTCAAGGCACAGTGCCAGGTGGAAGGAGGAGAGGAAGACAGAGAAAGCAATGGGAAGATAACACCCAAGAGTTCAAGTTGCAGGCTGAGTGACACCATGTGAGTGGCTGAGGACAGAGAGAGTTGGAGAGAGCTGGTTGTGAAGTCTTCAGTTCAAAAAAAGAAGAGGTCTCTTTTCCATGATGTCAGAGACGGGCAGGGTTTAATTTTAGCCGCAACATGCCGGAGGTTCCTCCACCTCCTCATTTTGACCCCCCTGCGTTCCGGGACCTATTTGGGCTGATCCGCCACCTCTTGTGAATAATATTAATATTTTTTCATAAAAAAATATACTAAATACATTGATGGGGTGTGTTCTAATAATATATCTTCATATGTGTCTTCATACATGTCTTTATTCAAATTCAATGTAAACTCATCTGTGATTTCATGCTTGACACGCCAGGCCGGGCGGCGTCATATACATGTTATAATGTCCCCTACCTGCGCGCGTCGATGGTTTGCCCCGTTAAATGGGCGTGTCGACGCCATGCTTTTTCCCGTGCTGAGAGACGGAGCACGATGCATGTGCCCGTGCTCACTCGGCGAGCGCTCAGGTTCCATGCCCCCATTATTGCTCGTTTTACACGCAAATAGGCATCCATCCACAGCATTTAGCACGTGAGCACTGTATACCTTCATGGGAGCATAGATGTTGCTCAGAGTCGCAGAATATACACACGCAATCCCCGAATCCTCAGACTGCTCCGGACTCCGGTTGGCTAAAAGTTCTGCACCCACTGCGCGCTTACTTTTTTTTTTCCTTTTACTCTGCAATAACACAATACGTCTAACAAGACAGCCACAGACAGGGTGATTTTATTAGACGGTTCACATCACGTTTCACGTTTTGTATAATGTTCTGTGCGCCAGTATGTTTATTTGTGTGTCTGCTTGTGTGTGTGTTAGTGGCGGTGGCATTTTTTTTATTTCACATGTTAATGGAGGGACACACACACACACACACACAGGGAGAGCGAGTTGGCGTTTATGTGCGAGTGTGTGTTTGGGTGCGTCTGTGTATCAGTCCGTGATTCCCTGGCTATGTTTCGGTGGCGCATTGAAAATAAAGTGCATGCCCGCTTTCACGGGCATGCGTGGTTAACGGGTATAATGTGGGTGGGTACGGGCTTGCATTTGAAATTACCACGGGTCAAGGGCAAGTACGGTGCTGTGCTCTGCGGGCATGGATGGGCAGGGGTCTCAAAAAACCGGACCCGTGCAGGTCTCGTTGGGTCGTTTTTTACTTGTTTTTCTGTGCGTTCCGGCACCTGACTCCATGTCATCATCGACTTGCTACTGTATGTATTTTTGTTCCGGCAGCCAATGATTTACAAATTAAGCACTGGAGACGGGGCAGTGGGGTCCTTCCATCTAAAGAAGATCAGCCATCTGAATACCACTCTTTGTACTTGGTTTGCTTTCATTTGTTTGCCAAATGAAAGCAAACTGAACTTGTTGTCCATAACTTGAACTAGAAATGTATATCTATTTCATGATCACTCCTAATTGGGGCTTGACAGGCCAGTGTCAGTCCTCAACCGGTTCAGAGCGCAACATTTTTGTTCGTTCTTAAAGTTCCTTATAGTGTGCCAAGTTAACTTTAGATATAGTTTATACAAAATATATTTGGTGGACTTTAAAACATCAGTGCAACTGTATTAACTTCATTACATTCGCTTCCTCGTCTGTCCACAAGATGGAGCCGCAGATGCATGGGGCTTGATGACTGTGGACGGAAATAGTCTTCCAGACATAGGATATGCTAAAATATATAGAGAACGGAAAAACAATTTTTTTAACCGGTTTTATGGATTTCATAATGTTCCGTTTGTGTTCCGGAGCAGGTGAAGAAATCTTCTTTTGTTTCCATTTCTGCTCCTGATAAAATTCCGTAAAATTCTGTTTTCGGTTTTCGTTTTCGTTCCTTGAACCGGTTCGGAGCCCTGCTCCTAATTCTTGGATTATTTGACCAAACTTTTCAGGGAGAGAAAATAACAATTAAAAAAAGGAAATCACAAGAGAAAATGTGCAGTAAAGATCAAACACAAACAACTGGTGTTGTCCTTGTGTTGCTAATCATGGAGTTTAAAAGTGTACAAAAGCTGAACGGATAATATGCTAAATTTAATCTCCTTTCTTCGTGACAGTAAATGTTGCTGAGAAAAAGGGACAGTTTTTAAATAGCCTGCCAAATCAAAAGTTCGTAGCGAGCATCAAACTGTCTTTGTTCTGCTGGCGACTGGACTTTGTCCAACTTGACTTTTGCCGACTCGACACCCAATGTCAGTGTTCTTCTCAAACCATATAATCAGTTTCTGGGCAGGTCTGGCCACGGTCCACATGTCCAACAACGGGCCCATAACTCCATGGACTTTGTCCCCTAAAACCAAATAATTGGGGCTGAACTCCGGACTCTCATCAATCACTTCTATGGAGGCCGAGCAGCCGAGGTTGACGTTCGTCCACAGCATCGACTTCAACGTGAAACGGTTAAAAAGGTTGTTATTTGACAAATTTCCACAAGGTTTGGACGGACTGCCTTCTCTATTATTGCTCTGGAGTCGAAGGCCCCTCAAAGGCTTAGAAGCGGTTTGCAACACCTTGGCTTTTTTCAAGTATTTCAACTAACTGTAAACATCTATGTAAAAGTGACACATAAAGTTGTATTCTGAAAAGTCTAACAAAAAGGAACATGACAGAAAAGTGAATGTAATATAAGTTTTATTTAAATTGAGTGTAAATACAACTGTACACAAAAACATGTTTTAGAGGTCAAGAAAACACACTCTAAATAGATCTAGCCAAGACTTTTGAAGTTTGAACGTTATAAACAAAAGTGTTGGCTGCATAAAATTAAAAAGAGCATTTAGAAATGGTTTGCAGTTTCCATACAAAGTGTGAAAAAGTAAATCTAAGTTACTTTTGAGTTGAATACTAATTAGATGGGTGTGTAACACCACTGATGCCCCACACCCACCATGGTGGTCAGTGACTTCGCTAGCCGAGCAGTTCGGCACCGTGCGTTCGTCGGCGCTCTAGAGGCGAGTTTAAAACTGTTAAAAAAATATACGTATCTTGTTTTTAACCTGGGGATTTCTTTATAGTGTTGCCATATGAGTTTAAGAGGTGAGCGGCCAGAAAACCTGCCCCGCTATTGCGACCTCAGCCCATTCTCTGACTGAGTTTATGCATTCTGTTTCCACAATTTTATTTTTAAATTCACTCCCAAAAACTTTTTCCATTTTTGTAGTGACTTAGTAGCTGAGGTAGTTCTGAAAAAAACACACACACAAATATGTATGGCAATCTAAAGAGTTATTTGAAGCATGAAAAACATCTCGACACGTGACACGTGCCTCACAATCTCACACAACGCGTTTGTTCTGCCACCGTCATCCAACCCCGCGCACTCTGCACTCTCCGTGAGTCGGCCATCATGGCGCCGCCGGCACTCAACTAGAAAATTAATTAGCAAACGCTGCCAGTTCCACTTGTGCCTTTGGCAAGTTACCTTTCAGCAGAGAAAACTGACTTTTCCACTGACCAGCTTTTATCCCTTTTTTTTTCTTTTTTTAGAAATATGTTTGCACCAAAATATAGTCGTGTAAATTTTTGGTGCATTTTATGATGTGAATTAGGGCTGCAACTAAAGATTATTTTAATAGTCGATTAGTTGCCGATTAATGAAGCGATTAGTCGACTATTCTCACAGTGAGCTACAATTACGAGAAATTAATCTTGTCAACTTGAAATTTGGCTATTTTTAACCAAAACACAGATACACATATTCAGTTATTTTATTAACAAAATACATTTGATCAAAAAAATTAAGTTACTTCTTCCGACACAAACTCGTTCACCGACAGCACGTCATCACTGTCGACT
This sequence comes from Bregmaceros cantori, assembly GCA_900302395.1. NCBI lineage: Eukaryota > Metazoa > Chordata > Actinopteri > Gadiformes > Bregmacerotidae > Bregmaceros > Bregmaceros cantori. The sequence continues at coordinate 5,954 of OMKY01252078.1, read as the reverse complement.
TTATGCCAACCTTTACAGCTCATCCGCAATAAAGAAGAAATTGTTCCAAAAGAAAAAAGGAGGCTGCCCACGGGGACCCAGGGTGGGGCCATGGCGTGGCCCAGGGTGGGCCCTGGGCAGGGCCCGTGGATCTCCCAGCGCCTCCTAGTAGTGTGCGACAGTCATCACTTTACGGGAAGCGGATCCTTATTATTGAATACTCCCACAACACTCCATGATCCGGCTCAGCTCAGCCGGTCCTCGCGGACTCGCCCGCCGTGTGCGCGCGTGCAGCCTGTGTGTTTATGTGTGTGCAGCCGCCGTCGCCGCCGCCGCCGTGGCGGTGTGCGCGAGTGCTTGGCGGAGGGAATGAATTTACTTACAACTCCCCAGCAGCCCGTGAAAACAATCCTGCGAGACCAATGAAGCCGGCACTCCCAACATCCAAACAGTAAACATGTTTTGTTGCGGCAATAGTAATAACCATTTCAAACACTGACTGGAGTACAGTACGCCTTTCCCTCTCCCCCCGTTGTTGAGCACGAGAAAAACTATCGAGCGGGTTCCTCTGGCTCGGTGTTTCTCACTCCCTCTCCGCTCTCACTCTGTCTGTGTGTGTTTGTGTGTGTTTGTGTGTGTGTGTGTTTGTGTGCGATATGAGATTAATTTTATTCATTTTTAATGGGACAGAATGTAGTCATGATCATTCCCACGCCGATTGTAGCCAAGTGGGTCATTTACAGCTCCAGTCCCACCAGCTTGCCGTGAAAATAAAATAAACCGACCTCCCGATCCCTCAAATCTTTGGCACCGCCTCCCGGAGAGTTCTGTACTAGATGTCGTACGTCCCAACGCCTCCATCTGCGCTGTGCAGGAACCCAGAGAATGGATGGAACTAGGGGAGGACCGTGTTTGCATACACAGTACATTTTGCAGTGTTAAATCAACACTTAAAGAGTTACATTTTACACTGTGTGCGAGTTTATTTGGTCCTTATCAGATTTGGTGTTAAGTTAATTCTTTCCATAGAGTTAATCGTCAACCTGAGACAGTGGCTTTCCGTATGCCCTGGGGAGGGTGCAGATTGTAGCACCGCCGCCACGCCCATAAAGGGACGGGCGTCTGCATCTCAGTGGATGAGGGCCTGCGACACACCGAGTCGGCCTCAGCGCTGCTGTGACCCAAACCCCTGAGCCGGAACTGGGTCCGCGCCAAGGGTTGGGTGCCACATGAGTCCCGATGCAATGAAAATATGAAAATGGCGGCCTCTAAAGTTTGAGAGAGGATGAGGTGGGCGGGGCTTTGGGCGGGGCTTTGTAGTCTAATTGACACGGTGCCTTGTAACTCCGCAAATTAACACCGACACTAGTAAATATTCAACTCCCGCCATTGTTGTAATAACTCTGAAGAGTCAATGAACTTTGACACTGCATATTTAACACTGCAAAATTTAAAGATATACACATATACATATGTGTATATCTCCTGTACATATAC
>OMKY01252075.1:0-13234 GCA_900302395.1 Bregmaceros cantori | reverse complement strand
GTGACCGTAAGAAGGGCGGGACAAAATGACGCCCACCAGTACAGAGCACCACAGAGCAAGTGAACAAGACGTCCCAGGAAAATGTTAAGCTTCTCACCCTATCTCTAAAGGACGGTCCGCTACCCTGGGACTTGCACCCACAATATCCTTCATTCATTCGCTAAGGCTTCAAACTTCAGTGCAACGGTGTTAACGTGAAACGCCCGGTTTAAAACGGCATTACATTCACTTCCTCATCTGTCCACGAGATGGAGCCCCAGATGCATGGGGCTTAATGACTGAGGGTAAAAGTGGACGGAAATAGTCTCCCAGGATATGTTCAAATATATAGAGAACAAACAAAAATGGTTTTAAACGGTTTTGAGAATTTCATAATATTCCGTTTCTGCTCTGGAACAGTTGAAGAAATCTTTTTTCGTTTCAGTTTCCGCTCCTCATAAAATTCAAAATTCTGTTCCTCCCAAACGTAACCCTAACCCTAACATAACCGATAAACGGATTGTTTGTGAGATTCAAGCTTCAACAGAACGGCGTTATTTTGGAATGGTGGGTGCCCCCCGGGCACAAGGAGGGCGCAGCACATTATTTAATCTAGCTTTTAACTGAGTACACTGGCACTTAGTCGCCACGTATCTATTTATTATATTAACTATTTATTTATTTACTAGTCATTGCTTTCATCTTAACAGCGTTTTAGTTAGTTTTATTATGTATTTATTTATTTATTATCACCACTACTATCATTTTATTACTATACCGGTAAATATTTATATTGTTTTTAGTTCTTTATTTATTCATTTATTTTCTTATACTAAAATCCTTTTGTCATTAGTACTCCAGCGTCTCTTTTTGCTGTATACCCTGGGTGCCAAGCCATGTCTATCATTTTAATGACAAATCCATTGCCTCTGTGTGTGTGTGTGTGCTCTTGTATTTGTATGTGGGTATGGTTGTTTTAATGGGTTGGCAAGTTTGGGGTCAAGTGTTCCCTTCCTTTTATTCTCGTTGTTTTGCTTTGTTATGTTGCTGAGAAGCACTTTGAATTTCTCTGATGAAAAGTGCTATATAAATAAAGTTTGATTTGATTTGGTACAGAGTTGGGGCAGTAATCATGTACAGGGGAGCTGATTTGTTAATGCCGCGAAGAGGCTGTGTATGCGGAGCACGTTGCGTATTCCTTCTCCTTGTGTTACTGAGGAGCAGAACCTAATACTAGACCCTACAGCTGAGGTAATTAAGAGAAAACAGGAGTGGCCACCAGTCCACTGGTGTTGGGGCAGCCACCCTGCTCATTAAACTTGCATGGATTTGATTTGAATATTTTACCCCCTGAGCTGTTATCCGAGTGGTGCTCTCGGTCGCCAAAATCCATTCTTGCAAGGTGTATACCTGTTTTTATACACTCTTCTATGCATGTCTATATCTTCAAGGCTCGTTATTCACTGGGGATTTCTTATGGTGGGTTGAACCCATGCAGTCTGAAGCCACTGCATTCCTAACTAACAATACTATACTCCCAACTAACTTTGGTGTATCATTACGCTTATTTTGTTAGGGTTCCTCCAAAACCCTAAGCCTAACCTAACCTTAAACTAACAAAATAAGGTCTTTGGCTTCAGCCTGCTCCCGTTTTGGACCCAATTTAGACTAGGAGATATTGATGCAATGCTGTAAAACATGTGTTGTTGGTGGGACTGAAATAAACTATTCATTCATTCATCCATTCAAATAAGCGGATTTTTGTGTGAGTGGAATGGAGCTATTTTGGAATCAAGTTATTTTGGAATGGCCCTTATGGTGCACTTAGATCCACCACAGCCATTGCACCTCTGAGTTGTCAACCCATATTTTTTTTTCTTTTTTTTTTACTTTTCATTTTGCACAAACGCCATTTTCTCATCTTATGGGGGGATGAGAGAGAGAGAGGACAAGTGGACGTGCAGTATTTGACCATCTGGGGAAGCGATCTCACGGGGCTGAGTGTGCTGTGATCTAAGCCAGAGCAACAGGACTATGTATGGGGTTGGCTTGGAGCAGCGGTATTTAGCCCACCAGCTAGGGAAAGTGATAGTCATTTTAATATTTAACAGCACAATATCATTAATTAACATCAAAATATTGAAAATTGTTATTTTTTTATTTTTTTATTGTAACATTAAGACTGCAATAACCAATGTCAATACATTTGTTTCTTTCATATACAGGCCACTGAGCTAGGAAGAAAAGCCTGAAGAATCTAAGCAGAACATGAAAATGTGAAGTCGGCTATTTTAGACCAGTGTATCAAGTATACAATCTTCGTTGATTGACGGAAGTAATCAGAACCGAAAGGAGAACATTTCACCAAAAGTAGTTGAAACTGAAATGTGTCTCATATACCTGGGACTTGGTTCTGTTGACTGCCCTTACAGAACATTTTTTTTTACCCCCAGCAAGAAAGACAGATACCCACTTTGGGCCCAATACATTCCTTGTGGATAAAATAGCTCCTTTTTAGATACTTACTGGCTGTGGTTTAGTGAACAAATCATTTAGCCAAGTGATGATTTTCTGTTTTTGGTATTTGTTCATGATTGAAACTAGAAGGAAAAGAACAACTTAAACATCTTCTCTTACCATTGACACCACACTGAAAGTACAATAAAGAACACAACAAAAGGGTTACCCAGGACTTATTTTGTCAAATGGGAGGTCCTGGAGCCCAGAGGACGAGTAGCTCCAGGGTGGGGGAGCTATTATACTAACATACTGTGTTAGTATCTTAGAGCTGCCAGAGCACGCACCAGAGGTACCGGAACGCTCTCCCCCCTTGCTCCATCCCAAACTAAGGCCTGGTGTTACCCAGGGTTAGGCACCAAGGAAAAGAGATGAAAACAGCAAGACAGGCTACTCACACAAGGAAGTGGTAGAGGAAGCACTTGAGACCAGCAGGGCGCTCCAGGAAGTTGTACACATTGCCCTGCATGCTGGTCTTCTGGTACTGACTTTGGAACTGCTTATGGTCGCGCAGCCAGCTGTTCCGAGGTAAAGGCTGGCATATGGATGGCCGGCTAGCCGACATGGAAGCTCTACGGCCCATCGATCTTCCGGTCACCGTGGAGGGCCGTCGGCCCGCCATCGGTTCCGGTAGTCTGGCATTGTCTCTTGTGTCCACGGGAAAACGGCCAAGAACGCGTGATCCATTATTCACCTCTGCTGGATCCATTTCCAGCAAGACAGGAGAGTGTTGGCTCCCTTCGGCCCCGGTAGATGCCAAACATTCCCGGCTTCTAGAAATGCTGAACGTCGGTGCAGTAGTTGTAGCAGTAGCAGTAGCAGCAGCCATTGTAGTCGACTTGCTTTCAACCAGAGTTATCTCCTCGTCCAGGCTCTGGTCATCCGTGCTGAGGGTGGAGTTGGTGTAGCCATTCGGCCCCACAGTTTTGAGAGAGTGGCCCAGTCGGCTTCCATAGTCCCGCTGAATGTGGCACTTCATGTGGAAGGACCGCGCCCGCCTCTCTCCCATGGTGGCCCGGTGGCTTACGGGTAAACGGGTCCACGCTCAAGAGAGTGAGCAGCAACGTCAAACGGCCAACGGCCAACAGTCATAGGTGGGACAAGCACCGCTATCTCTAGGACAAGCACTGCGCTCTCTAGCTCATGATGCATGGCGTCCACAACACGACCTGTTCCAGCCCCGCGTAGATGCTCTTCCTCGGGCGACAGGTGTGTGTGTGACCGCTTGTGTTCACCAGACCTGCAAGGAGACACAATGTCTCATTAACATAGCATGACAAGCCGTGAGTCCCTGCCACATATTTGTGAGGATCGTGTGACGGAGGAGGGTGTTAACTAACGCAGCTGTACCTGACACAGTCTTGGGCCAATATAATTTATTGCCTGAGCTACTGTGATGTTGAACCTATTAGCTGGGCGGAACAGCATACAATTAATAAAAGCACCAATCAAGGTGTCTATTAATGAATCCATGAATTCATTTCCTGAATCAATTCCATAAAACTTGAAAAAAAGTCGTAATTTTGAATTAGACAGAGCAGAAACAGTTGTAGAGCTGCAACCGATTAATCGATAAGTGACTACTTTGATAATTGATTAATCGGCAGCAATTCATCACATGATTGTTGTGTCCGTTTTACGCTTAAACATGTCCAATATATGTTGCTCCCAGTGCCATTCTCCATTCCCAGCGCCATCTTGGACACAATAAGACAGCAACAGAATAAGTACGTTGGGGTGAAAAAAAAATGTTAATGTTAAATGCTAGCACAGAACACTAGACTCTTCCAAGCTAATACTAAAATGGAAATGTTTGTGAACAATCAACAATAAGTGAAGAAAGTCAGACATCAAAATATTAATAATAACGTTACTCCCCTAGCGATTGGCCGGACAGATTTGGCACGTCCTATAAATTCTACTTGCTCCTAAACCATGTACTGCTTTTTTTTTGGAAAAAGTGTAAGATGTGACATGTTCTCTTGTCACGTCGCTTGGCTCTATGTTCATGGGGGGTTAGCTATCTCACCCTGCAAAAATAGGCCCCAGGCCCCTGGAAGTAGGGGCGTTCCTTCGAACAGAGCCATACCGCCAAGATAATTGTAATTTCAATTCAATGTGTGTGTGTGTGTGTATGTGTGTGCGTATTTGTAATTTCACGGTTGCTATATGGACTAAGCGACTGGAATTAAGACATTCAAAGAAAGATCTGGAGTCATATTTATAACACTTCTTACTCAAAGCATTACAGTGACCTCTCAATCATAAATTCACATTTCAATGGTGACAGCAACACATTAGGAGCAATTAGGGGTTCAGTGTCTTACCCAAGGACACTTTGGCATGGAGACTGTCAGAGCGAGGATTGGAACCGCTAACCTTGCACTCTTCAACCATCTGGTCATTGGAACGGCCGCTCTACCAACCAAGCTACAGCCACCCCATTCATTCATTAGTATTTGTGAGGCTGTGTCCTAACTAGACCTGCCTAACCACACCCACACACACGGCTGTCTGGAAACTGTTTGTTGGGCTCGGTGCTTTGTAACAGGAGCTACAGCCAACCCTGGCACGGCCTGTCGTCAACAATGGATGAAGTGATGACGGGAGGCGACTGGTCAGTTGGAGTTTCTGAAGCCCAATGTCAGTTGACCAGACAACGGACGGCCAATGAAGCGTGAGGCGCGGATGGACGTGTACCATTACATCGCATTGTGCCACTTTCCCCCCTGAGCGCTCCCACGCGACAGCCACCTGCGCTGATGATATGACGACTGTACATCACAGAACGATTCACAGAAGTAGGGCTGTGCAAAAAATCAATTTTGAAATCTTCCAAGATTTTTTAAAAAGTGAAATTGTCAAATTGTATTTCCTTTTTAACATTGATAACAATGATTTTGCTGGTTTGGCTTCAAGTTATGTGGGTAAATAAAATGTATATAAATTGATAATTGTATTAAGCCTTAGCCAAAGGGTGAGGTGTCTCTACTTAATTACAAAAATGGACGCCAACGCAAATACATAGCTGTGCGGGTGTAACAGCAAACAAATTATGATTTGCAAACCCAACTTGACTCGACTCCACTCTACCAAATGATTGCAATTTACTGGTGCAGAGGGAGTTTAATTAGATTTCCTGGCAAAACATTATATTAGCACTGCAGACTGCAAATAAAGACAATATTTACATTGTTTCTGCTTATTTTAATGTAACAAACTTGACATGTTACAGTAAACTTGACAGTACATTATCCTCCCTTTACTGCTCTACAACCGGGTAAAAATAACAGCATTTATAGTAAAACACTTGAAAACATTCATAATGAATAACCATGGAATCTATATTAAACCGTGTTATTTAAAAAAATGTTTTAGCTGACTACAACGCGTACATGCATTCGCTCGCAAACACGCGCGCGCGCACATACACAAACACACACACACACACCAACAGACACAGTACACACACACACACAAACACGAACAGACACGAACATGCATTCGCGCGCAAAAACACGCTCACACACACAGACGCACGCACACACGAAAAGACACACTACACACACACACACACACACACACACACACACACACACACACACACACACACACACACACTACAGCGCGTACTACAGAGTACAGTGCACATGCATTCGCGCGCAAACACACACACACTCACAAAGACACACATACACACGCACACAAACACACACACACACACACACAGACATGCACGCGCAGGGACACCTTACCTTTTTGATTGACAATCAGATTCACTGAGGGTAAACTCCGCCAGAGCAGCCGCCGGTGCTGCCTCGTGTGCGTTGTGTAAATCCAGCAGGTTGCAGATGTTGCTGTTGACATGTCGAGCCTACAGATGGCCCTCGCATCACGATGGACAGCACGTGGAACAGCACACATTATAAGAACGTTAAAAGCAACAACAATGCACAACGGTCAGGGTTGGGAAGGATACTTTCTTAATAAGTAATCCCTTACAGTTACAGGTTAATCTTTGAAAATTGTAATTCATTACTTTTAAATGCAATCCTTAAAATAACCCAGTGCATCGAGCCAACGATTGCATGCATTCGAAATATTTTTAACTGCGTTCTCATGCAAAATGGAGCTCTATAAATTGATATGTGACCCATGACAGATAGTGTGGATGATTGCTTATGAAAGGGAGTCTGTTGCATGCACATTTACAAGTAATAAAAGTGGCCTTGGAACATGTGTGGGAGTGGATGTAATCACTTATTCCAGGCAAATGTAACTGTATCTTCTAGATTGCATTTAATTGTAAGGGACTATAGTTACTATTTTTTGGACAATAATAACCTTAATATGCATCTGGAAGTACAATACTTGACCTAAATACCATACCATACCAACTTTATTCATATAGCACATGTAATAACAAACGAGTTGTACCAAAGTGCTTTACAATAAAACAAAATAAAAAGACGATAAAAGAGTAAAACATGGGAATAAAAAACAAATACACAGGACAGGTCATAGGACATCACAATTACACAGTGTCACGAGCTTGGAAATGCCAAGGCATAAAAATGGGTCTTGAGACGCGATTTAAAGATGTAGAAATGTGGATTAAATGAATTAATAAAACATATTGTAAAATCAAATAAAAAGTTATAAAATAAATTAAGTATATTTTGCATGAAATACTTTTAAAGTAAACCTCTGTGAAGAATATATTGATTATAATTGCACATTATGGGTTATATTCTTATTTGTTTGTATTATTAAATTACAGTACCGTTGATAAACTAACCAGTATTAAGCCAGTGAATGTATGTGGAACTATGAACCTTCTGTTATGATTTAATTGATAACAAACATCTTATTTTTATTTTATTTCTCATTTTCAATGAATGCACTACTAACACCTCCCTGAAGAGGGCAGGAGGTGAATCAAGCTTGGCTTTAGATCAAATGTCTCTGACGTATGATGTAGTGTGCGACTCGCTACGACGATCAATCCCTCCAAAACCGTAACCCCTAACTCCTAACGTAACACTAAACCTACCCCCTGGCCTTAACCGAACCCCCTATTAAGCATAAATAACCTAACCATGACCCCTAAAATTAACCCAACCACCCTACTCCTAAATCGACCCTAATATAAACAAAATGAGCGAATCGTTTAGACATTCAAACACCGGGGCTATCCGATCTAACTCCAAACGTCATGTGAATCTTCTTGGACCCGCGGACTTCCCGTCGTCATGGCGGCTCCCACTGTAAAGATGTTTTTGTCCTTAAAGAAAGTAACGAGTTCCAGCTTCTCTTCCTACTCGTATTTAAACAGATCAACGTACGCTACTGCTCGACCGGCGGCCAGCTTCCAAGAAAAGAAAGGTGAGATGTTTCAATGAACACGATACACTGTCTTTAGCAGTACATGGGGATGAGGACGGACATCATTGGTATAGTGGTACCGTTCTATACACTTATTAAATACACATAGGATATGTATAATAGGATATGTATATCCTATGTATATATTAAAGTATAGTGTCTGTTGACAATTGGATAAATATGCATATTCACCTTTAGATTGAAAACAATTACTGTTGCCCTGAAGCTATTTAATTTTTATCAGATGATCTTTATCAAAATTAAAAATAAAATGTGTTTAAAAAAAACAATAACAATAACACTATTGCAGTTTGAGATTTTAGAAAAGTGTGTGTGCAATGCGTGAACGCAGATTATACATAGCAGTGCGAGTGTAACGGAAAACAAATGTACTGTTCCATGATTTCCATCCCAACTTTAATGGTGTTAACTTGACAGGACTTTCATTAGTGTCTTTTTTGTTTTCTTTTAACCATTTGGTGCTATGAGGACCTCTTGAGTCCACGCAAGCGATGCAAAATGATCTACATAATGTGGGGAATCTTAAGAAAAAAAAGCGAAACATCTTTGATATCAAAGTTCAGTGAACAAAGCATCCTACGCACCCATCCAGTAGCATGATTACAGCCAAAATGCAGATCAAATGGAAGCTCCGGTTTTCATTCTTTTTATTGAGAGATCGTGACAGGATTAAATCGGAAACTGGGATGAAGAGTGGGGGGCGGGGGGCATTGCAGAAACGCTGGACAGGGGATTAGAACACTGCTCGACCTATGGTCTCGGGGATGCTCTCTCTATCCGTTCGGCCACCGCGCACCATCCGAAAAAAGCCTTTTTATGCATTACTGTTTTTAAAACTTGTAACGCACTTTAGTTGCAGCTCTTCGTCTTGTGCTTTACAAATACACTTTCAGTTGGCATACAATGGTAGGCGTTAGATTGGATACCTGTTAGGTGTGATGCAGTGTCCGACTCCCCAAAACTATCCATCCCTAAAACGTTAAGTTAATGTACCATAATATTCTTCATTTCAGGCATGCAGCAGCGTGGTGGACGGCTCAATGCAAATAGGCGCCCCAGAAGAGAGGTAAGCCCAGTAGACTCGTTTTTTGTTTTTGAGAGGCAGGGAACACCAATGGGACCCTGCTATGCTGTGGGGACGTCAACATGGTATCAACCAGTTAACAGCAACCAACCATAGTTTTCTCATAGTATATCCATTATGACATTCATTTACACTGCAGATTAGAGCTGTAACTGATTAATTGATGATAATCGATTATTGAAATAATTGGCAACTGATTTGATAATCGATTAAGTGACAGTGATTGTTTCCTTCTTTGGTCACTCCCCTGCTTAACTGTGACTAACTATGATGTTCCAAGGTTTGCTATATCAACAATGTTTCAGGTTAGTCGGTTAGAACGTGAAATTGAAATAATGCCACATAATCATACGTATACGTCACCGTGGGTCAGACTACCATCATGGCTGGGCAACAGCCCTTTTGGTGAAAGGTGTACCAACTAAATGACCATCTCTTCGTTTTAGGTGGGAGAGCCCAGGACAGAAAAGATGGACTGTAATCAGGACTGGACTGCGGTGTACCCCTCAGCCGCCACCTTCCGACCAGGCTCGGTCCCCCTGCCTGTACGCATGGGCTACCCCATGAAGAATAGTGTGGTCCCAGAGAAGAGGGGCAATCTGGAACTTCTCAAGGTGGTTCTCATAAACTGCTTCTCCACTGTAAATCTAACTATCCTGTTGTGGGCAATTCAAGGCAGTATTTATTCTCATAAGGAACACCCCTCTCGTTCTCGCCCTCTCTTTCTCGCTCTTTCTCTCTCTCTCTCTCTCATCACACTGTTTCTCGTCGCACTGTCTCTTTCTGTAATTCTGCTTGTATATTTTTCTCTTTCTCATGTATTGCACTGTATTTCTACCTGTTTCTCTCTCTCTCTGTCCGCTGCCGCTGAAAAGACTGTTTGAATAATGTTCCCGCACTGATGTATATGGATGGAGCGAGTATTAGACATGTCGGCAGTACGCTGATATCACAACCTCATCTGCAATTGATTGCTCACAGAAAGAAAAAATAATATATACATGTTGGCCTTATTGACATTCCTACATGTATTCTATTGTTGTGTTTGTAATGGTCAATGTTGTGGATGTAGTAGTGCTGCACAGTTAATCAGATTTTAATCGATTGTGATTAAATAAATAATTGAAATAAATAAACTTTTTTTGCATTTCAGTTTTATTTTGTTTATATATTGCATGGATATAACCCACTGCAGCAGTGCAGTCATATTTTGTTTATATTGCATACAGTATATAACATGTAGGTGATTCTGATACAACCACCTCTTTGTTGTTCATAAAATGGCAAAGATTGGTGGAATTTTATGAATTAATTCTATATTCTCTGTGTTGTGCGCATTTCAGATACCAAACTTCCTCCATTTGACACCGCTGGCCATCAAGAAGCACTGTGAAGCGCTTAAACGTGAGTCTCGCCACACCTTGTCCCTGATTTCCACCCCTTTGAGGGTTTGTTGTTCACTTACTCGTATGGCTACATGGCTAATCAATTAATCAAAATTGTACTATTTGTTGATATTGAAAATTGTTTTTTAATCACATCTACCCGTTATTTAGAGTAATTAGAATATACGCTAATGGGTGTAGTACAGTACACACTGAGTCATTCAATTGAAATCTAGTATAATGTCATGTGTCAAAATGTGGACAGCCTTCTTGCTCGTTGAGATCGGCTAGAAGGTCCTGGGTTCGAATTCCCAGCCCTGGTCCTTTCTATATGGAGTTTACTTGTTCTTCCTGCTGTCTGCATGGGTTTCCTCCGGGCACTCTGGTTTCCTCCACCACCAAAAGCATGTTCGAGTTAACCTGCTCCAGCCAGTGTCCCTGGCTAGTTGGGATGGGTTAAATTGACTGTACATGTATGTGTGACTAAATAAAATACTTTGTGCTTCTTGTTGTCTCCCTCAGCGTTCTGTACAGACTGGCCCTCAGAGTTGGACTCTGACGAGGACATCGACAAGCACTTCCCCATCAAGATAGAGAGCACAGATTATGTCTCAGCGGGGACGTCCATCAGAAACCCAGCAGCTCGAGTAGTGCACCTCAGAGTGAGTGGTCTCCCGCTACCCTAAGTAGTGCACCTCAGAGTGAGTGGTCTCCCGCTACCCTAAGTAGTGCACCTCAGAGTGAGTGGTTTCCCACTATCCTATGAGGGCCGGTGTTTCCTAAATAGTGCACCTCGGAGTGAGTGGACTCTCATTTCCTATTGCTTGGTGTTTATTTGAATTTCAAAAACCGAACAGTCTTCCAGTCTTGTCTGTCCAAGCTACCCACCAATGTAACAGTCTCCCTGCTCAAATGGAAAGGAAGACAAACAATTGTTCAAACTTCAAATACAATCTTCAGAAATGGCTAAAGAAAACCCAAAGCTGTAGTCCTTGATCTCATCCTTTTCATTCAGACAACTGATCCCCCTCACCATCTTGTCTTGTGGTTAGTTTGCAAATAACAATTATTGTAATAGTCGATTAGTTGCCGATTATTGAAACGATTACTCGACTAATCAGTTGGATCATTTTTCCTCTGAAAATATTCCAAACTCTTACAGCGAGCAACAGTTACAAGAATGTAATCTTATCAACTTGAAATCTACTTCACCAACACACCAACACTAACTCATTACATGTAATGTATACCATAATATTCATGGATTTCTTCATATTCATGTTTTTCTTTTTAAACAACTATGCCCATTTAATGTTTCATATTTTTGTATATTATGAATTAATATCAAATTGTGTCGATAAATGGGGGAATGTCAGCACAAAACTGCCATCAATAACAATGATTCATTTCTTTGCAGATTTTCGATTATTAGATTAGTTGTCGATTAATTTTATAATTGATTAATCAGCGATTTAATCAACTAATAGTTGCAGCCCTACTGCCCAGGGACTACAGAACAAAATTTGCCAGTTTGAGCCTTTCGCTTATTTACTTGCACATGTATGGTGCCTGTGATCTAAGTGACGGACGGCCATACCTGTGCTGAGTGTGGACTTGGCCACAGAGCCAGCACCACCCTGAGAATTTGATCAACTTTGTCCATGATGGGAGCTCGGTGGTCACAATTAATTACAATTGATTGAATACTTACCATCAATGCAGAAATTACAATTATTCTCATAATTAAAAACTGGGCATTTTTGACTGCAGAAGTTGTCATTGTTGTAAAACATTTTCACTGTCAAATCTGCTTTCACTGTGGATTATGATTAAAGGTGATGATGATAACTTCCCCAATTGGCCAAATATGAATTTGGTCACTCAGGGAAAACTGCATTCCTGTACTTGGAATGCTCGGATCATTATCCAAAGTTTTTTTCTGGTCTAAGCGCCTTTTTTCCACTTTTTAATTGATAGGATCATGGTTGAATAGAATGGGGGTAGACATCGTAGAAAAGCCGACGAGGGCAGTAGAACTCGCGGCACTAGGGACGCTGTGCCGACCACAGCGCTACAATGAATGGGGGCAGTCTTTAGGTGCAGCGTTCTTGACCACATTGCCATCGACGACCCCTTCACTCAATTCCATTTTTAATGTTTTAATTCGCAGTTGAGCCTTCTGCCATTTGCTGTCCTCATCCCAGTTCTGCCTGTCAATTATTCTGTTAAATATATTTCTGCAGACTTCATCTCTGTAAATAATATATTTATGGATTCATTCCATCACAATATCTTCCAGATCAAGCTGTCCAGTCTCAACTTGGATGACCACGCACACAAGAAGATGCGCAAGCTCCTCGGTGATCGATACTGCAACGACACAGACATTGTGACCATCAAAACTGACAGGTTTGTGTGTGTTAGAAGTAGGCCTGGGACGTGATTTGCTAATCATTCCTATTTTCAAAATATCGTTGATCGTCAAAATCGTAATTCAAAAGTCCTCATGTATGCACTTCAGCAGATCCGACTGAGGTGGAATTGACCAATTGATGATGATCCCAGAGGTGTGACCCAAGTCCCTCTTTCAAGTCTCAAGTCTCAAGTCCTTCTTGGGCAAGTCAAGTCAAGTCATCATTAACACGCTGTCATTTTAGCCCCAGAATCAGATTTTAATAAAGTAGCAAAAAAAATCCAAACGATGCTATCATAAAAGCTATTGCTTTTATAACTATTGCTTGCTTTTGACTTTATTCAAATCAGATTCTGGGGCTAAAATGACAGCATGTTAATGATGACTTGACTTGGAGTTGACTTGGGACTTGACTTGCCCAAGAAGGACTTGAGACTTGAAAGAGGGACT
>OMKY01252068.1:16722-29848 GCA_900302395.1 Bregmaceros cantori | reverse complement strand
GCTGTAGGCGGCATGCGCTGTAGGCGGCATACGCTGTAGGCGGCATGCGCTGTAGGCGGCATACGCTGTAGGCGGCATGCACTGTAGGCGGCATGCACTGTAGGCGGCATGCACTGTAGGCGGCATGCACTGTAGGCGGCATGCACTGTAGGCGGCATGCACTGTAGGCGGCATGCACTGTAGGCGGCATAGGCGGCATACACTGTAGGCGGCATACACTGTAGGCGGCATACACTGTAGGCGGCATACACTGTAGGCGGCATACACTGTAGGCGGCATACACTGTAGGCGGCATACACTGTAGGCGGCATGCACTGTAGGCGGCATACACTGTAGGCGGCATACACTGTAGGTTGTCACAGGTTGGGGCTATCTGAGGCATGAGGCTGCGTCCTAGTGTTTGAGGGGGTGTGCGGGTTTGAGGGTATTTGAGAAAAAATTGAGAGCATCTTAAAGCAGAGCTCAGTAGACGTTTTCTACTAAAATCTAAAAAGCTACGTCCTAAGCAGGGACTTCCAGGTGCATATTAACGTCAACAATAACAAGAATAACACGGCTGGTACAACAGAATGGACCCAAGAGTTCGCTCGTGGTATTACCAAAAATGTATTTTCCAACCACCGCAGCAAGCGTGGAAGAATAGACCATCAACCACAAAACAAAGGGTATACATTCTTCTAAAATGATATGTACGTAATCACGCTAGCAGTCACGCTTACTGTTAGCAAACTGTCAAAGGATATTTTTTGTACATTGGTTGATATTGGTTATCGTTGAACGTTAACATGTTTCACAATATATATTATTGTTTAGTGTGTTTGTTATATATAATTTGTTTTATAAACATAATGCATTCTTTGTCAGTATCTACAGTATATCATGAATGGTTGAAACTAAGGATTGTCATGCCAAAGTTCAACTCAAATTTTAAACTCACCTCTACGTTGACAAAGGACACCAACCAGCACATGCTGTGGACTTGGATATTAATATCTGGGACGTCATTTTATGGGTAGCAGGTTGGTGTGGGACATTCTTTCAACAGACTCGTAGTCAGATTTCAGTAATCACATGACCAAAAATAGTAACTGTAGTCTCTTACAACTACATGTTAAGTGTCCTCTAGATCAGTTGAATTTACCTTGAATAAGTGATTATATGCACTTTTATTATTACCCCCGCCAAGGAGGTTGTTTTAATTTGCGTATGTTTGTATGTCTGAATAAAAGTATTCATGTTTATGACTTAACCCAAGGAACTTCCATCATTTACTTATTTTGTTTGAATAGTTGCAATAAGTCACTATATTTAGTGGAAGTCAATGAAGGTCCCATTTTAATAACTGAATAATTGTATACATGTCGTAGAACATTATTCGCTGTTGTGTTCCAACAGTTCCATTTGAGGCGAGTACTTGGTGAACCTTCAAACATCGATGATCAATTCTTTTTTTTTAAATGTTTTTTCCAGCCCATTCAGGCTGTTTTTTTTTAAGCTTTATTAGGGTTAGCGGAAACAGGTGAAGATGGGGGGCAGACATGCGGGAAATACGTCGGTGGCGAGATTCGAACCACCGACTCACCGCGCCATTGAGGCGTATGCGTGCTTTCCAGCGCTCTGCCTAACCAACTGAGCTACTGGGCAGCACAGATGATCAATTCTTAGTGTTAAAATGGCTGGCACTGAGTTTAATTCTAATTGTAATTCATAAGTGAACTTCCCAGTTTGAGGAGTTGTCTTGATAATGTACCTTTTGATCATCAGGTCATATGATAATGTACCTTTTGATCCTCAGGTCATATGATAATGTACCTTTTGATCATCAGGTCATATGATAATGTACCTTTTGATCATCAGGTCATATGATAATGTACCTTTTGATCCTCAGGTCATATGATAATGTACCTTTTGATCATCAGGTCATATGATAATGTACCTTTTGATCATCAGGTCATATGATAATGTACCTTTTGATCCTCAGGTCATATGATAATGTACCTTTTCATCATCAGGTCGTATAACATCAACAAGTTGTGGATCCAAGCTGTCGAAGATCTGCTGAAGATTGGTATGTTCACCCTTGGCACGTGCTGTGGGTTTCTTTGTTGTCCTTTCTCCATATAAGCCACACTAACAGATAGAATGATATTCATGCACACTGTTTTCTATTTAATTTTAATAATTCCTTTCTTTTCCAGGTATTGCCTGTAAAAAAAATGTAGATTAAACCTGAAAAATTAGCCGCATGATTGTACCACAAGGTTCAAAGCATTTGAAAAGAGTAGCAACTTATTAGGTTGCTGTTCATATTCGTGTCTTTCAACGTGTGGCAGAAAAGTTTTTACCCCGCTGCTGTGCGGCTCCTGAACTCGCCACCAATGGCATTCCGGAAGTAGTCACCCACCCCCCTCACCCCTTAGTCCCCCCGCCTCCTTCCCTCAATACAATCTAGCCATGGCTTTTGTTGATGTTGTTGATACTGTTGATATAACTGCCGATATTATTGCTACTTTTACTTCTTCTGTTTTACTTGCTTGTTTATCCTATGTTAACCGGTTCCAGTCTGTTGAACTTGTATCATTGATGGCAATGAACTTGATTGGCAGCAGATTACAACATTTTCAGTGATCTTTGCCTATCTAATACTAGTGGATTGTTGACTAATACTAGTGGATTGTTGACTAATGCTAGTGGATTGTTGACTAATGCTAGTGGATTGTTGACTAATGCTAGTGGATTGTTGACTAATGCTAGTGGATTGTTGACTAATGCTAGTGGATTGTTGACTAATGCTAGTGGATTGTTGACTAATGCTAGTGGATTGTTGACTAATACTAGTGGATTGTTGACTAATGCTAGTGGATTGTTGACTAATGCTAGTGGATTGTTGACTAATGCTAGTGGATTGTTGACTAATACTAGTGGATTGTTGACTAATGCTAGTGGATTGTTGACTAATGCTAGTGGATTGCTGATCGTCTTTCTCTTCCAGGAAAATCACAAACTGGTCTTGACATTCCACTTGACGGTGCCTTCATCGAGGGAGGTGAGAAGGGTTCACATTCTTCCCCCACCTGTTTTTTTTTTTTTTTTACAAAGTCAAGTGTGAATTCAGATGGTTTCGTGTCAGTCAATATGTTTTCTGTGCTGAGTGTGAATTTCTTTGAGCGATCACACCCGAGTGTCTCTTAGTAGTAACTGCTATCTTTTCCTTATTGTTTTGTTATTGTTGCGCTTGTCCAAGAGTTCTCCTGTTTTTTCTGGGTTATCTCAAATTCACACTCGCACACTGACTTTCACAATGAGACAACAGTTGTCTTTTGCTGCTTTACCATATTGGATTTGGCTTTAGTTAAAGATCTGGTCACGGGACCTTCTGGATCAATGCCGAGCCAGGAAGTTGATGGGTTGAAACCTTCAACGTACGGGATGAGGGTTGTAGTGTCAAGTGTTCCACACTCTGCCCAACGTAGTGGTTTGTGTTCTTCAGTGACAGAGGAGTACAACCGTTCTCTGGTGTTCAGTCCTGAAGAACAGAGACTTCTGTACAGCATCCGGGAGCCCATTGTCAACAGAGTGTTCTCCAGTATGCGCCAGCGAGGATTTGCCAAAAAGTATGTATTATTACTATGTATTATTATGTATTATTACTTTTTAAAGGGAACATGTGTGAAATTCAGTGGCTACTGGTGGTCGAAGCAGGAATTCTTTCTCAACATGTTTCCTGCCTGCTCACACTACGGTAGCCATAAAGGGATAGAAATCTTTGTTTTCCTTTACATGGTATGGCACGCATTGTTCTTTTGTATGACTTTATTGTAACTTATACTTCCTAAAACAAACAGGTTTTGTGCTTAGCAGTGAACCTGTACGCCAGAGATATTGAAATAGCTTCCCGGACGCCACCTGGGGCCCCGATTCAACTCTTGTGTGTCTGTTAGAATTATCCAAGTATCTAACTAAATCCAACCATCACCATTCCTGCATCACAAGCTTCAAAGCATAAATCAAGGTGCTATTTTTTCCTTGTAGCAGCTAGGGATGCACCGATCACATTTTTTCTCCCGAACCCAATCTTTTGATTTTAAGGATCGGCCGATCCAGATCCCCAATACCAAGTCCCGATACAGAGTCCTGATCCTGCAAAAGTTGGTAGTGCCCAAACTGTTAAGCAAAATTGTCAATTTCAATAAAAGTAATAAACAGTCATTTGGCATGCTCATCGACTTATTTACCGATCCTGATCGGGACAAAATCACGAGTCCTGATCTTTGGAAAAAAGTCTGATCGATTACCAATCTGAGGATCGGATCGGTGAACCTCTAGTAGCAGCTTTGTCCTTCACTGAACTTCTTTTGTGGTGCCAGCTCACATTCTGTCCAATCGCAGATGTAGTTTGGACTTATGTCTTTTCACTTTGGGAGACAGCGAAATCTAAATCTGGTAAGATGCTTTCAGCTCTCAATGCTGATTCATAACTACTATTGACGAGACAACCTGGTATCGTGTTGTCTTTTCAGAGTGTGCGTGCGCTCCAGGTGCTGGGACGCCTGCATGGTGGTGGACGGAGGTATGTCCTTCGAGTTCAACGACGGAGCCATCGCCACCATCAGCGTATGTGAAGAGGACCGGCTACGAACCGTGCTGCTCTGAAAACGGAATAGTTCAGTTCAGACATAGAAGGGAGCTATGAGGCATTCGGTGTTATGGGAAATGGATATTTTGTTGTTAATAATTGGGCTGGATTTCTACGCCAAACCATTGCCAGTCACACACAAGTTATTCCAATGATTTGAATCAGAGAAAACATCTAAATTGGAGTCCTCATCCCATTTCGGTCTCAATTATTTAGCTTTCGACGTCAAGCGGTCCATCTGATCTGTCTTTGCACCCGTCCCAGAATGAAATCGCTTGACACTTATACCATGGGCATCAACATCTGCCGTGTGTGGCCGACAGAGATGTACACAAGTCCTGAACTCATGAGTCTTTAGGGGCCGAGTCCGAGTCTTTAAGGTATGAGTCCGAGTCAAGTCATTTTCTTCTATTGTTTAACGGCGATCGACACTTGTCTGAGCATGCCTTTGTGCGCGTGGATGGAAAGGAATGGATAAAGAAAAAGAGGGAAGACTCGTCAAATACTCATCGAGGGTCTTTGACCTAGATTTCCGAGTCGAGTCCGAGTGTTTAGGGTGTGAGTCCGAATAGTCTTGAGACTCAACTCGAGTGACTCGCGAGTTGAGTCTTTTGACTCGAGTCTGCATCTCTGGTGGCCGACCACCGATACAGACCTCAGGACGATAGCACTGTGACTGGAATTGGATTAGCACCACTGTGCCATAACACGAATAAGAAATTGGAAACTGAAAATGTGTACTGAAATATGTTCTGACCTCGTGCATGCAGCAGCGCTTTGTTACCATATCCTAGCCCCGACCGAAATAAGGGTTGAGATAGAAGCACCTAAATTCGCTGCATTTGGTTTTATGTATTCATGTAACCAAAAAGCTAAAATCAGGGGACAACATTCCAGTATGAATTTTCAGTGGCACTATATAATGGCTTTCATTTTTATTAGGGGTGCGCCGATGACGTTTTTTTGCTCCTGATCCTTTGATTTTAATGATCAGCCGATCGTTAAAATCTCTGGTACCGAGTCCCGATACAGAGTTCTGATCCTGCAAAAGTTTTTAGTACCCAAATTATTTGGCACAATTTCAATAATAGTCTAAGTAAATAAACGGTCATTTGGTTCCCCTGGCTCATTAACCGATCCTGATCGGGACAAAATCACGAGTCCCGATCCTTGGGAAAAAGTCTGATCGGATCGGTGCACCATATTGCCAGACAATTGCCACTCACCTGCACAAGGCACATATGGTCCATAAATGAGGCCCAAATGTTTTTGAAAAGAATGACTTCTCCTTTAATGACCCACTTGTGAAAGCTACTAACAATGACCGAACTGTAACTTAATGGATGGCTGAAATATTGCTTCATGGGCCCCTTGTGAGAGAAGCGATCTCTTGCAACAAGAGAGCGGTGTAACTGCAGTCAACGTGTGCTTTATCATTCAGGGCTTCCACAATGTGGGGGTACTGAGGTGGACTGGCCAGTCTCACAAAGTGAGTCTCTTGGACTGGAACACTTGTTACTAGATGCACTTGTGACCCCGGACTATCCTCGTAGCACTGACCTCAACACTGGCACCCCTCGCTATTCAGAACTCCCAGCTCGTTTTTTTTTCTAGGTGTAGGGGGAAGTGGTTTATTTTCATACCTTTTGTGGGCCTTTATAGTCTGGACATTTTTTTTGCTTCTTTCGAACCCTTCGAGTGACCGATCTATAGTGTTGAGCAATTTCCCACCGAGAAATTTGTATAAATGTTTCAAGGTCAAGTATGAAAATGGTTACCACTTTTGGGTTAGTATCATAGCTGAAGTGTGTGCGTGCCTGTACAAAATCCTGACTTTGCCTTTGAAATCCCAAAAAGGAATAAAAAATATAAACAAGGAATTTCATCATTCAAAACATTTTCTTTTAATTTCAAATTGTGAACACCCCCTGGACGATATAATCTTATATGTTCTGATTGCTCATAACTTCCAGATACAGATTGATCCAAAAGAGTAAACTATTCCTTCAATTCCAAGGAACAAACTACGAGAAGCGGCACAATCGTTAGATCGTTGGAACATTTTAAAAAAGCGATACCTTTTTGGACACATGTTGGAGAACATAGAATGCAGGGTGAATACTCCAGGATGACTGAAATGGTCTCAAAATAATATAAAGTGGTTTGTTCGTGGATTGTCATTCCGTACTATCATGGAGGTTTTGGGATATTTTCGACGTACTGTGAACCAGAAGCGTTTTTTTTCTTTATCTGCCTTTACAGCAGGTTAACGCATTGTAGTACAAATTGATTTGATAATCATTCACAGCCCTCGAGTACTTGCATAAGGCCAGGTTGCTGGTGCCAGGGCACACACAAGCAACTCGAGCAGATTTACATCACACATATTCAAGCAGATTTACATCAGTAGTAGCCACAAGAATAACATAAGTAAAAGTATTGTTTCCTCAGCAAAATATTACTCAAGTAAAAGTAAAATAAACTTTTTTTGTGGAGTACTTAAGTAGCGAAAGTACTGCGTAACTTTTAGTTTAAAAAATGATATAAATTAGGCCAAATTCTCTATTCAAAATGTAATTGAGGGAGAGCATGAGAGAAAGAGAACGAAAGACAGAGAGCGAGCGCCCGAGAGGGAGAGAGATGACGTCAACATATGTGCCAACAGTTCCCAACAGATGTCGCTAAAGGCCAAGTTAATGTAACCGTAACGAGTAGTGAATTGCCGACATCAGTAAAACTTTTTTTTTTTCACCTCAAATTTGAGTAAAAGTAGAAAGTAACTTGTGAAAAAAAATGTACTCCAAAAGTAAAAAAGTACTCACGAAATTGTAACTGAGTAAATGTAATGCGTTACTGCCCATCTCTGCACATCCGTTGCTGACCAGTGTATTAGGAATGAGCCAATGTGTGTTTTTATGAAGTGTTACTGTTTTTTTTTTTGTTCTTTGCTTTGCTTTCCATATGGCCTCACTCTATTCACCAGTGTTTCCTAACTTGACACATAACTACAGTTTGGCTGATTTTTTGTTTTTTGTTAAAGGAATAGCTTTGTGTGGAGCTGTTTTTTAATAGGTTTAGGATTTTCTTTCTGTCTGGTGTCTGACACTTGCGCGAACTCTCTGCATTCAAGAGCTGGTTTCAACTGCTGCATTCAACTGCTGGTGCCATTGTTGCTGTTAAACAGTGAATACATTGAAACGGTTGGTGCTTTTCAAACTGTTCTGATTGTTAAGAATAAACCCCAGAACAATCTGTAATTACCCCATCTAAGGGGTTTTCAGTGTCATTTATTTTGCCTGCATTAGGACCGTAACTAACGATTATTTTGATAATCGATGAATCAGCCATTTTTACTGGTGATTAATCGGCTAATTTTTACTTTAAAATTGTAACAATTATTAGCATTAATTATGATTATGAAACATTATTAAAAGTTTGCGATGTTAATATTACAAACTTTTTTGCTGTTCCTCTATCCATTTTATAGTAATAGCATGAAAGAGCCTACTCTTACAGGCTAAATTATAACATATTGGGCTTTCACGCAAGCGTACGTGTTGTCTTTATTGTATTGGGGGGGCCTTGACACTGGGATTAGGAACAACATATATTCAACACATTTAAGCAAAGAACAGGCCGAACCATGAAACGATTAATCACTGCCGATTAATCGATTATCAAATTAGTTGGTGATTATTTCAATAATTGATTAACATCGATCAATCGATTTAATCGGTTGCAGCTCTAGTCTGAATGTCAGAAGAAATACACACTCTCCAAATGTTAAGTAAACTGCATTTATTGACCCAACAAACCCAATGGACGAGCCAGAATCGTTACAAAATGTTTTACCAGCATGATACATAAACTGACCTAACGGTTCTAACCATCTAAATATCTATTCTTCTAATCAATGTACATTCACGTTCAACTATTGAAAAGTTCAAGTGGCATCTTGTGGGTGTGGCTAAGGTGCATTGC
This sequence comes from Bregmaceros cantori, assembly GCA_900302395.1. Lineage (NCBI taxonomy): Eukaryota > Metazoa > Chordata > Actinopteri > Gadiformes > Bregmacerotidae > Bregmaceros > Bregmaceros cantori. Next base: position 21,231 of record OMKY01252068.1, on the reverse strand, counting down.
CAACTTAATTCACCATTCATGATCGGCAGTTTGGCAATCCTACATACCCTGTGTCACTCAAGATACTAAACCCTGGGGATTCGACCGGAGTGCAAAGAATAAAACTTTGCTGAGGAACTTGTCTCCTACACTCCAGGTTCCCTTAACAGCCGAATGGGCCACATCCACTGTCTGTGAAACCAGTCATTCAAGTAAATCAAGTGTTCCCTCAACCAAAACAATGTGCTCAACTTCAGTGACAAAAGAAAAAAAAAACAACTTTACAAAACACAAAATAAATCAAATCTTGTCACCTTCAGCATGGGAATGTCACATTAAAAAAAATACTTGGCCATTTTTACATTGCAACAAATTCAAGTGTAATCAATGCGAAAGTGCAGTCACTTCACACTCTGTAGGAAAATGAATATTACTAGAATGGAATACTTGAGCTGTGGTGGCAGTGCGAGACATTTTCACTCGAGGTTAAAGAACCAACCAGTTTCTCCACAAGAACCAACGCAACGCTAAACAAAAAAGAACGGGAAACTAACTTCTTCCATTATGATTATTTTTTTCCTGTGTTCGGCAGTGAAGCACATTTTCCAGGACTTGAGTATTGCAGAGCAAAGTTTCAGACGAGCCATAAATCATCCGTTGGGGTGGCTGTAGCTCAGTTGGTAGAACGGTTCCAACGACAAGAGGGTTGAAGAGCGAACGGTTGGTGGTTCAAATCCTTCCGGGAGTCATGTTAGAACACTAAACTCTCAATCGCCCCCAATAGTCAATTGGTGTGTGAATGTGAAGTGTATTATACATGAAAAGAAAACACTATATAAATCAAAGGTATTATTATTATTAACATGAGGTGACTTAAGGTTAACCATAAATACAATGAGGTTGTCGTCTGGTCTGTGGAGACTCCTACAGGACATAAACATAAATAAAGTCCGTCCCCTCTGAAGGGTGCTTCCGGAAATGACATGGAGTACCACTTTGCCCCAAATATAGTCCCGTCTGCCGTGAGAACTACAATAGAGGTGCACAGATCCGATCGTCAGATCGGTGATCGGATGCACCTTACCCTACCATCTTACTAAAATCCTTTTGTTATTTTCAGTAGACCGTGTTCCATTGTCTCCACAGCAGTGCACCAAAATGTTCATTGTCTTTTGACAATCGCGATGCCCCTCCCGTCATAATGGATTTTAATCTGTTTGTTATATAGCTCTTACACCCCTTCGGGAGTTCCACACCTCACTGGGCGAGTCATGTCCAGTCTCGCCTTCACTGGCCAGACCCTGCGTGGAGACTTGTGTTCTGCTTAGCAGCTAGTCTGGCGTTAAGCCAGGCTAAGTGCAGTTCATTTATAGATTTCGTTTAGACAACACTTGTATTTAGAGGTGCACTGATCACTTTTTTTTTGTTCCCGATCCTTTGATTTTGACGATCGGCCGATCCCGAATCTCCGGTACCGGGTCCCGATACAGAGTTCTGATCCTGCAAAAATTGGTAGTACCCAAACTATTTGGCACAATTGTCAATTTCAATAATAGTCCCTGATCCGGACAAAATTATGAGTCCCGATCCTTGGAAAAATGTCTGATCTGCCCCTGATCTGAGGATCGGATCGGTGCACCTCTACTTGTATTGGCTGCTTGAATCTTTCAGCACTTCGCCATTGTGTGTAGACAAACGGCTTAATCAGTCATTTATTTCAATCTCGGCAGAGCGAGATTGGAGAGCAAGGTTAGGCTAGTTTTAGAGAATGGAATAATAGCAATCGCATAATGTGGGAGCTAATTCAAGTATTATCAACGCAAAAGTGCTTCCATACTCTGTACGGAAATGAATATTACTAGATTGGAATACTTGAGCTGGATCCCAGGAATAATAGCAATCACACAATGTGATGAGAATCCTGAAAAATAGTTCTAAGACTGTTGTCATGGCTAAGATTAGAATAGGACATTGCAAGGATCGTGTCAATCCTTAGTATTTTGATTCCATGGGAAGTCAAGCTATATGCGGTCAAATGCTATAGACGAGTTCGGGGGTACTTCCGGTTAAATCTGTACTCAAAACGTAACTTCCGGTGCCATTTTCTTTTGATGTGTTTTGGACTATTTTTCTACATGTCTATTGGGTGGGAACACACACACCTACCGTGTTATTTAAAATGGATGTTGGTAACTTGTTGTGTGCTATTCCATACCCAAATGCTCTCGTGCGGATCTGTGACCCACAAACGCATGATTTAACAATCAATGCAACCCGTTCCATTTTCCCATTCTTTTTGGAATTACTAGTAGAAGCAGCCAGCCTATTGGTCCAGAAGAACATGTGACCACCCGGTGAGTAACTTCAAGTTGGATTTTGACCGTATTTCATCAATATTCATGTCAAATGATGAACGAAGCAAGGGGGGTGATGTGTAACTGGTCACAGACTGACATCTAGTGGTCGAATTTTGAACTTGTGTGTGTTTTGTGTGCTCGGATCTCGGTCCAGTACCAGAGTTGACATAGGCGACAATGAGGCACCGGAAGTGACCAAGGGACAAAATGACTCCGCCCATTCTGTCGCGTATAAACCCACCTATATCCAAGTACCAAGTGTTTAGTCCCAAACTCAAATTTGGCGGGACTATTTGACCAACACAAAGATTTTGCACGTGAGCTCAGAATTGAAAAGAAAAGTTGCTTTAGCTGTTAATTTGTATTTCTGGAGGAAACCTGTGACGAGTAGGACATATGGCGCAAACTGAACGCCTGAGATTTCATCGCTCCTTCGATGGCCATGCCCGCAGAACGATAACGGTGCCCAATGAAAAAATTGTTACAGATTCCCTCCTAAATATATTCAAGTGTTATCCAAGACACACGTGAGACTGCCATTCCTAGTTTAGGAATGTCATTGTACACGCTATAGAGAAAATATTGAATATTTTGGTTTTGCTTTTCGCCCCCCAGAATTGCAGCAGTTAGTGACAAGTGCTGGAGCTACTTGAGCCTTAGGCGACAACGTTTCCCCCACATGGCCAACGGGTCGGTTTGGGCGGGCGTGGGCCGAGCGATCGTGGACATTGCCTGGGTGTTGACAGACACTCGGCCTTTCAGGCCGAGTGTTTTGTTGACGTCGCGTACGTCAACGAGTCCGAAGCAGCTCAGTTTCCTCAGCTTGGGGAAGCACCAGTTCATGCCACTGAAACGACAAAGACATGAGCAGAGATCGTGAGAAACGTGTCGCGTTATCTAGAGATAACCTCTTCCCAATCCTATTTTGCTCAGAGGGCCACATTGTCAGAAAGCCAATGGGCCAGGGGCCGGAGCAGATCCCTTTCCCCCCTTCAGTAACCTCCGGCCTATTTGTACAACTTGACACGGCGCCAAACCACATTTTCATAATAGACAAATAGTGGTAAACAGCAGCAGCTCACTTAAACGACAACACATTTATAGTGCATCTGTTGAGAACAGAATCTCGGCTAGCCTCAACCCGCAACAACTCATTTTCAGTGCTTCTGGCGAGGTAAAGAACAGCATCTCAAATAAATAAAACATGTTTGACAATTTTTTTTTTCACTTTCTCAGAATTCATCCGTGGGCCAGAAAAGCTTGATTGGCGGGCCAGATCTGGCCCGCGGGCCGCCAGTTGAAAATCCCTGTTGTAGAGTGTACTGGTGATGAAGTAGCCAGGAAGGGGAGAGACCAGGTTTGTGCACACCACTTTGGTGCACTGCACTGTATGAATAGTGTGCACATTTCAACAGTTTAGTGCTGTTCAAAATGGAAAGCTCTGTAAAAATAATGCATATTTCACATCCTCACAATGCCCTCCAATCTCTCTTACTTTTGGCCATTTCTCTGGGCAACTTTTTCAGATTTGAAAAATTTGCCGGTGTGTTCCCTCCCCCACAACATGCTCAAAATGGCATCCGGTGAGTGCAAGTGTCCAGTATACCACACGTCACTTTTGGACGGTGGTCCACACACAACTTTGCTACTTTTGACATGCAACAGCAGTGTATTGTGCACAAAGTGGAACATACCCCCGGAATGCATTGCATTGTAATACAAGTAACCAGAGATGCGACCAAGCCCCTCTTTCAAGTCTCAAGTCCTTCTTGGCCAAGTCAAGTCAAGTCCCAAGTCAACTACAAATCAAGTCATCATTAACATGCTGTCATTTTAGCTCCAGAATCTAATTTTAAAGTCAAAAAGCAAGCAATAGTTTGGCTTTTATAATGCCGTTCTTTGCTTTTTTTTGCTAATCTATTCAAATCAGACTCTGGAGCTAAAATGACAGCATGTTAATGATGACTTGATTTGGAGTTGACTTGGGACTTGACTTGCCCGAGAAGGAGACTTGAAAGAGGGACTTGGTATCTGCAAGTCACTATGTTCATTGAACAGCTCACCTGCTGAGCAGGGAACCGCTGATCTGGTAGCAGCGAGCAAGTTTCAGCGACTGCAGCTCCTTCAGCTTCTCCAACTCAAGGAGGCAGCCCGTCTTCAGCATCACGCTGTC
>OMKY01252068.1:1065-16702 GCA_900302395.1 Bregmaceros cantori | reverse complement strand
GGTGCACTGCACTGTATGAATAGTGTGCACATTTCAACAGTTTAGTGCTGTTCAAAATGGAAAGCTCTGTAAAAATAATGCATATTTCACATCCTCACAATGCCCTCCAATCTCTCTTACTTTTGGCCATTTCTCTGGGCAACTTTTTCAGTTTTGAAAAATTTGCCGGTGTGTTCCCTCCCCCCACAACATAATCCGGTGAGTGCAAGTGTCCAGTATACCACACGTCACTTTTGGACGGTGGTCCACACACAACTTTGCTACTTTTGACATGCAACAGCAGTGTATTGTGCACAAAGTGGAACATACCCCCGGAATGCATTACATTGTAATACAAGTAACCAGAGATGCGACCAAGTCCCTCTTTCAAGTCTCAAGTCCTTCTTGGGCAAGTCAAGTCAAGTCCCAAGTCAACTCCAAGTCAAGTCATCATTAACATGCTGTCATTTTAGCTCCAGAATCTAATTTTAAAGTCAATGATGAAGCCGATGAAGACTCATTCCGTGCCGGGCGAAAACAGACACAACACGCCACAAACAACCCCACAGCTGAGAGGGCTCCGCGAACAGACATCCAACAGGCGCTACCAATCCGCTAGGCGGATAAAGTAAAATACAGTTCAGAAAAGACACAAGGAGGCACAAACTGCTGCTAGCGCTAACCAATGCTAGCACTATGGGCCGTGCACAGCACGGAGCACACGCCCACTTTGGGCCAAACCATTTTACCATCACACAAAGGGGTGGAGAGATATATGGTATATCTTGACACAGATATCATGATGTATCGTGGGTGAAATTTCTTGCAATATATCGATAATCGTAGAATCGCTGTATCGTGATATTATCGTTATCGTGGGTAAAATATCGTGATAGTATCGTATCGTGGGGTACCTAGTGATACCCAGCCCTAGTAGGGAGTCACCAGCGTTTTTGCATTCGCTAACTGTCACGACTCAGCACCGCCCTCTAGGGGATTTCTTATGTAGATCCGGACGGAGGTATAAACACAAACTAGGGGAGCAAAGGCAGGAACAGATTTCAGACACATTTCAGTCTCCGTAGGGTATAACGAGGGCATAATGCATTGTGAGACGTTTTTAAAAAAATGACCTAAACTACAAAAATGTGTAAATTTTATGCACATGTGGACACGTGTGAAATGCCAACCGCTACAAAAACATGGCACGGCACAAGTAAATAGTGACCAACCACGGCAGCACTTCTGACTTTGACAATTGTTGAATTTTATAATTATATACATTAATACAATAATTTTGACGGAGCAGGCACTAGTGTCCAGAATCCCGGCTGTTGCCGTTGAGTGCACTACAAGTGTGTGCACTATTCAGGGAGTAGGGAACAAATTCGGATACACCCATTGTTCTGTTACTTGTAAGTTTAGAGCTGGTTTAACATAAATAAAAAAACAAAAAAACACCAATGACCGGCCAGTACATTCCAAACTGTCCAATGATGAGCTCACCTCTGGCAGTAACAGAGTCGTCTCCAGCCCTGTGAAGTCAAGAGAGAATTGTGAATGTGCTGCCGCTTACAAAAAAAACAACAACAGGTATGCAGTCGGTGCCGACTGCTAAAGGGATATCCCCTAAACGCGATGGAAGCATCTGTAAAACCCAGAAGGAACTGTTGAGTTTGGCTTCCTATAAGAATTGCAACACCATCTTTAACCTCTAACCCGTTCAGCAACGTCAAGTCCACATTTTCTCTGACGCGACCCCATTCATGTTAGTGGCGCTGTGTCTACCGCAGCGTCCGCAATGTCGCAAGTTCGACTACGCTCATCACCCCCGAGCTCTTCAACCAAGTTTCTGACTAATCCTATCCAATAAAAAAAAGATGGAAAAACGGCACTGACACCAGAAAAAAAAAACGTAAAAAAAAGAAAGCCTTACTGACAATTATTGTGTATAGTACTGACAATATTTTAAAACCATCACGATCACACAATATTATCGTTTTATTGCCAAAGCCTAATTCCCACTAGTTTCCTCTACTCACCGAAGGTCTGATGATACTCTTCCAAGGTCATGTTTTTCACCGACACTGGCATCTTCATCAGCTCCAAGGCGGCCAACTGATCGATTTGCCGAATGATGTCTTCACGCTTGGCCTCCAAGGCACGCCCCCGCTCATGTACTGCAAAATGGGCAGAGAAAAAAAAACTAATTTTTTTAAACATCCAGAAATTTCTAAATGACAAGCCTGGCGAGTCAGAACCAACAAATCGTCCACGTGTCACACGACGCTAGGAGTTTCCCGCGGAGTTCAGTTGTCACGCCTCCACGCTGCTTATCCCATTTACTCCGCTGTGACACACAGGCAGTGGTGTAATGGGCAACTTGTTCCATGAAGGGTGTCGTTTTGGCAGGACGGCAAATGTCAGACAGCACTACACAGAAACACAAAATGTGCACATACATGCATGTGCAATATTTCGACATTGGATGCCATTGAAATAGACCCAACATGCAATATTAGCGTTTTGGTCATCAGTTGACACAGTTTGACGCAGTTCCACATCAATATTGCACTGCACAATGTTCTGTACTGCACTACTTCTTGTACCAGCTCTACGAGTGATGTCACAAATACATCCATTTCAAAATGAACTGAGTTCTAGGAGGAGTGCCCACTTGAGGCAAATATTGTAAAGCAGTGACAAAACGACCAGAATACATTTGTAAATTGTCTACCATGACTCCCCATGCCCGCTATAAAACACAGAAATGCTTTTAAAACATGATTTTTGATGCCACCTCAACTTTAAGCAACCCTAACCCTGCTGATTAAAAACTCTCTCCTCAGCACCAAATGACATCTAATGTCCCTGCCCGTTACATATATCTATTATTGTGTTGTATGATGTGTCACGACTTCCTGGAAAAAAGACATGTATCACAAATTAAACAGCTCCTGAATACAGCAAGAATGAAAATCATGTATGAGCATGTGTCACATGCGTACTGTGGCCATTTCGGCTTGTGATCAGAATACAACGCATGAAGACAGTTTCTTGTCCTGTCTGTCCTGGCGGGACCATGACCTGGCGTGTGCGTGGCAGGAGGTCATTGGGGTGAGGGGTGGGTAACAAGGATCGATTCCCACGCTTGCAATTAAACGGTACCAAAATGTATAAATTAAGTCCATATCACCAATACATCTTTATGCATTTCGAGCGGTGTTCACCCCAATTTCCCTTTTTTTTCCTGGGAGCAACTGGCCCTAGGGACTTTATCACATGTCCACTTTACAAATATGCAGGTATACTCATTGACAGCACCTCAGAGTCATCATCGTCACCAGGATTCTATTTACATGTAACCAGGTATAAGTTAATTGACATGGTGCCACAAGCTCGGATACACTCACAAAAAGCGAACTTTGAAGAGAAAAAAAATGGGGCGACGACGGCGCAAACCACCAACCCCAAACAGGGGTCAGTCTGGAAGAATAGACGACATCATAAAAAAAATCTACTAATCTTACGCACGTTCTTTCTCCACCTGTTTGATGAAAAGTTCTAATCGTCTCTTTCGTAGCGCAGCTTGCTTCTTTCCAGGCATGGTGGGGCCGATCTCCGCGCGGGCAGGTGCGCACCACCACCAGTTTACCTCCACCTTTCAGCCACCAACATCCCATCAGGTCAATGACTTCCAGCTGACGGCACCGCGGAGGATCGATGTGTAATGAGCTGACACTCAATGGAAAGTCACTGGTATCACTTGCTTCTGGTGTGAAACAAATAATGAGGGCTGGGATGAACACCGCTCGAAATATGTTATATGGGCCTAATTCCCACATAAAGAAATACATTTATCAAGCTACGAGGAAACTCCTCAGATACAAAAATAAATTCGTTAATATTGCAATCGGAGGGCGCCCCCACGTGGAGGAGCTGGGGGGATGCACCTGAACTCTGGTCAGCAACAGGCAAACTCAGCCCATTGCCAAGCTTCATTCAGATAGTATTTATAGGGGTGTGTCGGCAATCACCAAGTGACCAAGGGTGTTGAAATAACTGGCAGCAGTCCTTGGGGACGTTGAGTTTAATTCTTCTCTGTACTTGTACTGTACTTGTACTGTACTTGTACTGTACAGCAGATGTTCATGGCGTGCCGTCAAGATCAACTCTGCCTAGACACAGACTCCCCACCTATCTTTCGCACGTAAACCCGTCTATACTTTCTATCGCCACGCGGTGGAGCCCTGTGAACATCATGTGAACGCTCGGCAGCACCGCGCCACAGACAACGAAGAAGAAACAGTGGACTTCCATCATGGCGGCATCGTTGATGCGATTTGTCCGCGGAGGGCTTGGGAGAAGCCTCAACGGTGCGTTTGCTTCAACTCAATACTTTTATGGATCTCGCCGCACCCGCCGTGCTTTCGCTCGACCAAGTGCACACGTCCGGCGCAACGTTTAGTTGTTCGGTCTAAATCCGGTGTCTCCGAGATGACCTCTGAGCTAGCCGATGCTAACTGCCCTGCAAATATACTGATGACACTCGTATTGCAAAACAGCAACTAATGTGCAGCCCTGCAACAACGGACTGGGTTATATCTTTTGGAGTACAACCAAATAATATATTGGTACTTTCAACATGCACATTTTTTGTATCACATTTGTTAATTACATTGGATAGCTTGATAGATTCAACTCAAACATGCGGCAAAATGACAGTTTTGATATCTTATTATTATTTATCAGATGTTTTATTTTGCTTGTGCGTTCTTAGTTTGTCTACTTTCCTTTGTCTTGCATTTCCTTCACTTTTCGTCTTTGGATGTTTAAGTTGTGGCACCCGCCGGTCTTCTCCTGCTCCTTGTTATTGGATTTGACACATCTATTTTGTGTGTTTACTTTTAGTTTTTGGCCTTTGGCGTTTTGCCTTCATTATTATTGACGTCTTATACAAATCTTCACTGTACCACGTGTAATATACATAATAATACGTGGTAAAATATGTGTAACCAGACAAGTCAATGTAATGTAACATGTGATGTTTGTTTTGCTGGTGGTGCCTTGTTTTGATTAGGGCTGAAACCATTATTCAAGGTTCTCAAGTAGTCAAATCTAATCATTGCCTTTTTTTGAGGTTGCACGGACAATTTGAAATGTGCGGTCGGATCATAATATCTCCTCACATATTTAAGGCCGCCTCTACAAAACTGAATTGTATTTGGTATTTCAAGTTATTATATTGCCATTTCATTTTGGTAGCTCCAACTGAAGGCAATGTGTCTGCCTGTTTTTTCGGAGGAAGCTAGTCACAGCTCTTATGCCTTGAGGTGAAATAAAAATGTCAAAGAAAAAAAGTAAATTACTTGGTCATTCATTGTTCTGTGAAATCTTATTTTCTATTGAATATTCATAATTGCTGCAAAACTCTGAAAAAGTGTTTATTTCAGTATAATAAATTTGAATTTAAAAATCTTGTTATAATAATCGATTACTAAAATATTCGATGGTTGGAGAACTTGGAGCACTAGTTTTGATTTTGCCATGCTGTCTGAGAGAGGCTCCTATGGCATGATGACGTATGGCAGGTCTTGAATCTGTGCACAAAAACAGTCTAATGCTGTTCATTGCTCAATCTATTGGACATATTTTGGTATCTTGAGGCGTGGTTGATAATTGAATGTTTTGTCTTTGACATCAGTGCACCGGAATGTATGCCTTGCTCAGCAGCATGCAAGGTCGGAGAGCACTACGACTGAAACCAAACGTGAGTATAATACCCCAGGTATGCGGCTCAAACAAAAAGTACCGGATGGCTTTGCATATCACGCTCATCCAACTCCCAAGTGTGTAGAGTCGGCTGTTAAATAAAAAATGACTTGCTCTCTTTTTCTGCTATTATCCACTTACTGAACGTTGCTAAGAGAGGAAGAGAAAGTGTGTGTGATCATATAATGTATATTTTTTTGTTGCGGTCTCTCCACGAAAGATCGCTCGTCTGATATTCTTCTCCGCGAGTCTCTGCCGGTCTGCCCACTCTATTCCTGCTTAGACAGGGTTTGATTGGATACCTATGGTTTTAAAGGGGGTATCCGATGATTCAGATCTAACTCCCAACTCTTCCTAGACGCGCTGCTTGACAAGCGGCAACTCAAACTGAAACCCCTCCCGCCCGTGACAAGCGTCAACGAATTTTGGTGGAAACACACCATTAAATGTACACGTATACGGGACGCTCGTACAGCCATGTGTGTCCTTCTCTGTGCGCATGTTTGTGTGCGTAAGACCGTTGGAGTTAGATCAGATACCTGTGGCATTTTAAAGTATCTGATGTTACGCCAACCCTTCCTCGACACGCTGCGCAAGAGAGGTAGGGGTGGGGTGAGGGGGGATTCTTCAAGAATCGTTTTCTCACCCTCTTCTTAGGACCTGTTTTCACTACAACAAACCAAAAACGTTTTTTGAATATGTTTTAATACAGATTTTTAAGATCTGCGTCCACACACAGAGGATCTGTCCTGGGGAAAACGATTCTGGGAGACACGCGAGCAAAATCTGTTTTAAAAACGTTTTCCTTCAGTGTGGACAAGTTCTAAAGCTAACTCGTACTGCTAATTAGATGTGGATGATTGAGTTATGCTGCCCTATCTTGGCAATGGTGTGTTTTTTTAAGACTGCACTGCAGTGTAGTATTACAATAATATGGTGCAGTATCATCCAAGGCAGGACACTAAACCTACATGAGCCAAAAATCTCAAGAACGCAACAATTTAAAAAATGTGTTAAGATTGATCTTCTATGGGTTTTAGAAGTATTAGGTTTAGGTTATGGAGCTGGTTAGTTTGTTTACATCCATAATTTGGTTGTAATTTGAAGCATTTGACTCTTTTAGTGTCCCTAACAAAAACGCATACTGCCAAAGATGACATAAATTTAGAATTTCGATTTTGTATTTTTGAATTTTGTAATCACATTTTTTCCATGAAAGTAGAAATTCTCCTTACATTATAAGCGGTTGTGTTCAGATATTTGTGGAGAATATTTGGTGCCCTAAACATGACTGCAAAATCGTGTTGAAGTGGTTGGCGCCGAGTTAAACATGTCAAATATTGTGTATGTTTGTCTCTTACATGCAGCCACAGTGCGGCCCAAGGATGCTGTTACTCACAACCAGTTGGCAGCGTTTGGAGAGTATGTAGCAGAGATCATGCCTAAATATGTGCAACAAGTTCAGGTTAGTAAGCGCTATGCTTTGGGTACCTTTTGAAGATGTGCGATGTTGTTGTTTTTGCCACTTACATTTTTGTGCTCCTGAATCTCAAAATGTTGACGCCGATTCCGAAGCGTAGAACTCCACAGATGACATTGTCTGGTGGATTTGTATCGGTTGAGCTGCTTGGTTCCTATAAATAATAGTGTGCAAAGACACTACGGCACAAATTGCAAAATTATTTTGTAGATAGATTATTCATTAGCGACCTCCGGACATGACTAGCATTAAAAAAAAACATGTTAATTTTTGGGCGCAAGCGCCATTTTACATTCTTTTATTTGAGAGATAGTGACAGGATTAAATCGGAAACTGGTGTTGAGAGTTGATGGGAGACAAAGCCGGAGATGGTATGCAAACCAGCGGCACTGCTCAGCCTAGGGGACGCGCTCACTAACCACTCTGCCATGGCACGACCCCCCCGCCCCAAAAAAAAATGTGCATATTCTTTATTGTTGGTTGCCAAAAATAAAACCCAGTCGGTCATTTTGTCTGTGTACTTTCAAATATAGAGTTTAGTGAGATGATCACATTTCGCTGACCACTGAGTTAAGCGCCGGTATTTTGTGTCATTTGAAAGTGTTTGATATTAAAGCCTTCATTCCCAGGTGACGTGCTACAATGAGCTGGAGGTGATGATCCATCCAGACGGTGTAATCCCTGTACTCACCTTCCTCCGGGACCACCACAACGCTCAGTACCGCAACATGATCGACCTTACCGCTATTGACGTACCCACTCGGGAAAACCGCTTTGAGGTTGGCACACAGACACACCCAAAGTCAGAGTTAGTATAGTTATTTTCTTTGTAGTGCAATACAGTGTATTTTCTTTTTTAAATCTCATCAACCTTATTTGACCTTGATTTGATTGAACTTAAACTATATTACAACTCTGCATATAACAATCTAAACCACCAACAACAAAGCTGTAACTAATAAATACATATGTGTGTGTGACCGCTGTGCAAAGCGGCGTGTGTGGCATTTCTATTGTTTTCATTTCGTTTTATTGTCCTGTTCTCCGGCCATAGATTGTGTACAACCTGCTATCGCTGCGCTATAATTCCCGCATCCGCGTGAAGACATACACAGATGAGCTGACGCCCGTCGACTCGGCGGTGCCCGTCCACAAGGCAGCCAACTGGTACGAGCGAGAGGTGAGCGCTGCCCTGTTGTCTCCGGTCAGTTCCGACAGTTGTCACAGATTCCATCAACTCTTCCTGCATCAAGCCGCCAACCATTTTAACACTTGACACTTTGCACTGATGTTTGAAGGTCCACCGAAATATTCTCCACAAATGGTATCTGAAAACATCAACTTATAATTTGAAGAAAATGATCTCGACTTTCTATGGAAAAAAAATTGTCAATAGTATTTTCTGAATTTTAAAAATGTAATTTGATGGGGGCAGCAATGTGGCGTCATCTCGCCCACCAGGCCACAGTGCATTGTAATGGTCCTCTGGTCTCGATGACAATGTCCAGTAGAGCTGCAACCGATTAATCGATTATCGGTGATAATCGATTATTGAAATAATCGCCAACTAATTTGATAATCGATTAATCGACAGTGATTAATCGTTTCATGGTTTGGGGTATTCTTTGCTCAAATGTATTGAATATATGTTGTTCCCAATCCAATTTTTCCAGTGTCAAAGCCCCAATACAATAAAGACAACACGTAAGCTTGTGTGAAAGTCCAGTATGTTATCATTTAGCATGGAAGAGTAGGCTCTTTCATGCTATTACTAGAGAAGATAGAGAAACAGCAAAATGTTTGTAAGATATAAACATTGCAAACGTTTAATAATGTTTCATAATCATAATTAATGCTAATAATCGTTCCGATTTTAAAGGAAAAATTAACCGATTAATCGCCAGTAAAAATGGCTTAATAATCGATTATCAAAATAATCGTTTTTCATCTTTAACCCTATTTCCAATTAATTCTGTCTAATAAAGATGAAAATTACAATCAACACTATCTAAATGGCGACATAGTACCATGTTTGGTTAGCGGGCGAGGCAATTTACTGGAACTGGACTGTAGCGCTGAATGACATGTGGAGAGTTACAGTAAAGAGAATAATGCAGTCGTGTGGGTGTTGACAAGTGAGTGTGAGTCAAATGATGAATATCTGTTGTTTTTGTCATGCCATTATAGCATGTTTTCCAGTAACTTCTAATCTAACCCATCACTTTTTACACTAAAGCAGTAATCAGATTAAGTAATACATGTTTTTTGACATTGTGATCTAAGATACAGCATATAAGACTAATTTATAAGGCTTGGCTCCACCACAGAGTCAGCCATCTACTGGTGCAATTTTGTTTTTTGTTTTTAAATATATTTTTATTGAGAGAATTTAAACAAGCAAGCACACGTCAGCAATATTGTGACTTACAAACATAGAAAGATTATCTTTTCCCCCCTTTTTTTCAAGCCCCACACCTCCCCAAATCTGTGCTCCAACGAAGTACAAACAAAGCAGAGAAAATAAAAATAAAATGATGGACCCATAATAGCATTTCTCGATTGAGATATTTAAAATTTTGTCTGATGTTCTTGCTGTATACTTGGACCCATCGCCCCATGCGACCATCTTTTGGTGTATCGCTGGATGACAAGGTTTTAAGCATTTTTTAAAAATCTAATGTTTTGGCATTTTTAAATCTGGATTAAGAAGTTCCAATTTCCTAAGTATGAGCATGCACTCGAGTGTTAACTAGGGCTGGATTTTTGAGGTCTCTGCACTTAATTCCCAAAAATGCTTTGTAATATTGGAAATTGTAAAGCAAATTTTGACTGATGAAATTCTTTATTTTTTTTTTCTCTAAAAGTCAAAATTGAATCTGAAATCGAGATGGATATTAGGATTTCACTTTCAGGCAAAATTGTTCATCCCTAATGACTGAGAAAATGTGCTATGACCACATGAATAACATGGCCGTACTGCAAAGGTGAAAGATGACGGCTAATTATTTAATTAAGAAACACATCCACATTAAAATGATTCAGCCACAAAGCATATTTTGCTAACCACAACCACCGCCCCAATACGTTAAATTCCCCAAGTGTTGATTTTTGATTCTTCATTTTCTGTGTTTGACTCGGTGTGTCACACAGGTATGGGACATGTACGGTGTGTTCTTCTCCAACCATCCAGACCTGAGGCGCATCCTGACAGACTATGGTTTTGAGGGTCACCCTTTCAGAAAGGACTTCCCATTGTCTGGATATGTAGAGGTAACCACGGTGTGAAATGTACACAAGATGCATGTGTTGATTTGAATCCACTCTAGTTGATATTATCTATGACCACGAAAATCCATTATTTTTGCTGGATGTTCCTGACGTGAGGAAAAAAAAATCTCAACAGAATATATTGTTTCCATGTGTACACTCCTCCACAGTGAATAAAATGAATCGAAATAGAATCCATTAGGCGGCGGTCATGGACCCGTTCAAACCATCCATAAATGCAAAGACTGGGTAATCAATATTTTGAAAATGTTTTCATTATATTTCATAAACATTTATTGTGTTTTTTTTTTTTTTTTTCTCGGCTCAATTAAAATCAACATAGCGTCCACTAGTCGGTAGCACACCCCCAACGTCCAATTCCCAGCACAAAGGGATCAAACTTAAGATTTTATAAAATTCATGGCCCAAGCTGCATAAAAAATATGAGAACAACGTGTCAGGGCCAATGTTTTATTTGTTTAAAAACTCTCTTAAACGATCTAGCTGGCGGCTAACTGCCTTGGGCTTATAAGATGCTTTACTCCGCTCTTGTGGCAGGAGGATGTACTGCAGCTCAGAATGGCAAATTCCTGTGTAAACCCGGCCACGAACCCCCGATTGGGAATTGCTGCTATAAGGGATGTCAAAATTTGCTCAATGCATTATTTTATGAATCACTATTTTATCGATCAATTAATCATTCACTTTTTTTCAGAAGGGATTTTTCTTAATTGGTGCAGCGTGCATGTATGGATCAAATGTATTGTAGTACCAATTATTGATTCATTGTTTAGTATGAAAATCAATCGATGTGTTTGATTGATTGGTTAATTAGCTGTCGATTTAATCGTTGACATCCATAGTTTGAACTGACGGCTATGCTGTCCACCCTCAGGTGCGTTACGACGACGAGGTGAAGCGTGTGGTAGCCGAGCCTGTGGAACTGACTCAGGAGTTCCGCAAGTTTGACCTCAACACCCCCTGGGAGGTGTTCCCTGCTCACCGAGCCCCGGTCCAGGACACCCCAAAACTGGAGCCTCCCGCTGAGAAGTAGCCCCATATGCTGCAACATTCTCCCATCTCCCCAATTCTATCCCCAACTCTGTTGTATCTAATTTAAATGCTCTCGCCCCTGTTGGAAGGTTCTGTAAATAAACAAAAACAATGATGCATTGTATGAGTAATTTCTTCTGATGCCTGACACAAGATAGGTTTCATCAAAAATTCAGACTGAAATATAGAGCTGGGTCAGAGAGGGCAGCAATTTAATTTGCGGTGTCTTATGTACTGCACATGTGACAATAAATGAGTCTGAGTTTTATATGAACAGAAATGCATATCGTGGTATACCTTGCAATTCGCCTCTGTATCTGTATTTATTTTGGTGTTTCTAATTATATAAATAGTATTTATTTAACAAAATAAATGCGCACAGTACCGAGAGAAGGAAACATGGCTCAATCTTCGTTCAGTGTTGATAAAGCCTTTACAAATCACTTACATCGGCCATCAGAGGGCAGTGTATGACGACGCACACATACACTGGGAGTGTCATCACCGGGCTGAGGGGTGGAGAGGGGCACCCATACAAAATAAAATATGCTTGGAAAATACTGGAAATACCTGATATGGCTAAACATCGTCAGTGTTTTTCTTCCGTTTTCTTTTTTATGACCCACCTCAAGTGCCCCCTCCCCCCTTTTTTTTAGTCTTGGCTTAGCCCCATGGACTCAAAACAGGTCAATAAATTAGGTTACACCAATTTTTTTTTCTTCCATCTTTATCCCAGTTTGCGTGTCCCTTTTATCTTGATGGTCCATTCACTCCTGAAATGCTGAATGAATATCCCAGCTCTCCATTTGTGGATAAAAATCCTCATCCATATGCAGTATAATTAGTATAGTTATGAAGTATAAACTTATAGTATAATTAACAATATGTGACACATTGAAAATCTATATTGCTAATAGTGCAGACTAAATATTGCATAGAAGTGTATCTAATGGTGATTTCAGATGTACCAGAAATTAACCCTCTGCCAAAAGTAAGCACTAAACATTGTATAATCATTTGATACTTTATTACGGCAATTATGTTTTTAGTGTTGCCACAGTTACCTCTGAAAAGTAATCTGACTACTGATTACTAACTATTCGTCTTAGAAGTATGTTGGTTAGATTACTGACCAATTTCTTTTTAAAGTAACTACTACTAGTTGTCATGTTGAGCAGCTGTGGAGAGTCTAACTACATTAAATAACCACTCCCTCCCTCCCCCAATACTCACTTTAATGGAAGTAGGTTTTAAATTTCACTTCACATACACAATGTAGTTAAATGCATAGAATCTTTTTACCTGATGTATTGCTTTATTTCTGAATTCAAATGCACATTAGGAGCGTAATCATTTAACATTTGGGTAAGTAACTTTAATGTGATTACTGCTTTGGAATAAGTAAAGAGTTAGATTGCCAGTTACTGACAAATAAGGGCTAAAATCAAAGTAACTTAGTTTCTGTAACTTTGTTACTGAGATCACTTATTAAATATTTATTTTTGTCTGCTTGACTTCTTTATAATCATGACACTTTGCTTTGTGATGCTCCTTTGCAAGCCACACTCACTGCAAAAAAAAGTTGGGTTGCATGTGTCAATTTTATATTCTATTTGGCACATCTCCCATGCAAACTTTGCAAACATAAATAAACAACACTTCACATAATGACGTGCAAGTTTGTCACTTTTGATGGCAGGATATAGGTCATTCTTAGATTGTTGACATGAACAACATTGTCAACAACAACACGCAACAATGGCCTGAAGTGCTAAGTAGTAAGTAAGGAGTGGTTCATTGTTTCAAGCTTGAGGTCATTGTCTAAGGGTGTTGCCATGACCTATAATTTGACAACTTTAGTTCACTTGAGGTGTTTCGCATCTTCAGCACATAAAAAAGTTATTGTTTCATGGGTTAAATAAACTTCCTTGAGCATGTCACTGACCCAATTCCCTAAACTGAAACCACCTTGAGTAATTTGCTGACTCCTAAATAAGAGGGTTGTTTAGCGGTTGCTTTTTGAAAAACCTTAAATAAAAGGAATTATTTGCTATGAACTGCAGCTGTGGTGGTCATTAATATAGCATAAATGAATACATTAAAATTAATTTCATTTATTTCATTATGATTTTTCATAACAATCATAACATTTGGAACACATACCGGTTATTATTTTTAAATTATACTTATTGTTAACTCTGCATAACATTGTTATGCATTTGGTTGTGTAGGTTTGTGGGTTTGTTTGCCTGTGAACAATAAACAAGTTAATTTTAAAATACCCACCAGAATTTTCAGGTGGGTATTGGCCCAAGAAACAATTACATTACTATTTTGAGATGACCCGGACCACAATCTGGATTCAGTATTTTTTCTTTCTCTCTTTTTTTTTAGTTTATTTTCTTTTAGTTATTTTCTGGACCCTTTGCGGTTTTTCTTTCTTTATTGAGAGAGATAGTGACAGGATTAAATCAGAAACTGTGATGAAGAGTCGGGAGCGGGAGACATTGCAGAAAAGCTGGCGATGGTATGTGAACAGGCGGTGCTGCTCGGCCTGTGGCCAGGGGAACACGCTCTCTAACCACTCTGCCACCGCCCACCGAATTTTTTTAAACGATCCTTGAAAAATATTACTCAAAAAGTTATAAACATATTTTTCATGGAATTTTACCAAAAGCAAGAATTGGCCCAAGGAACAGTCCAATAACCTGCTTGATTGGAAGCTATTCCATTTGCATTTGCCATCACGCAACAATGCCAGCACATACTGTAGTGATTGATAGCTGTTGGTTGTCAGGCCATCTCACATTTGACGCGGCTTTTCACGGCTCAGTTACTGTTGTGTAGTACAACAATTGTGAATAGAATGCTGTGAGAGATAATTGACACTTTCCCGGCAGCTGAAATAGTACAGTATGTACATATTCTCAATACTCAAGTACTGTACTTGAGTAATTTCTTCATATACTTTTAGAAGTACTTTTTTCTCTGATGACTTTTTACTTGTACGCAGTAGATTTTTAACAGAAATATTGGCACTTCTACTCCTTACTTTTCCCAAAACAGGCTTTTTACCTTTTTTTGCACACCGATGGTAGGTGGTAAGGATATGTATAGCGTGAATGAGCCAGTAGGGGCAATAACGCCAAAGAGTATAGAATGACTAGAGTGGACATGGGCCTGTATTAGGGGAGACAGCCATTAGTTGTCACCACTGATCCTTAAGGGAAGTAAGTTAGGCCACTTTGTACCTTATACTTTCAAAAATACTTTTGACTACATCTTAGAGCCTGTACTTTTTACTTATAAAAATATGTTTTAAGTATGTTTCCGAGCTTGTTCTTTTTACTTTACTCGAGTAGACATTTGAATCAGTACTTTGTAGTCATACTCGAGTTGTTTTTTACTCTTACTTAAGTAAAAAATGTGGGTACTTTTGCCATCTCTGAATACGTGATTATAAATAATTACTTTTTGAAATGAACATGCTCAACACTGCCAAAGAATAAATGTGTGAGCACCAGTAACGTCAGAAACTAAGTTACAGTAAGTTACTTAGATTTTACCCATATTCCCTATAACTAATAATCTAACGTGTTACTCTTTTTCAAAGCAGTAATCAGATTAAAGATACTTTCCGGAAAACACAAGGCTTTTCGTCTAACTTAAGTTCAAGGAGAAAACAATGTGTGTTTTAAAATGTTTGCATGTTTTGTGTGAATTCAAATTTAGAATTCATTCAAAAAACTACTTGTGAAAAAATGATGGATAGATCTTTTTTGAAGCGGTCGAGGATGACATCAACGTGCATCTCTAATTATATACATATATATATATATATATATATCAGGGGCGATTGCTTTAAGACTGCAAGGGAAGCCCAGCTTCCCCTAACATGTCAGAAAAATAAATGGTCAAATTTACTGTGTTTGTTGTGTGCACACGTCATTGACTAAATATGTGCTACAATGCGCTAAATTTTTCTCCATAATCGTTTTTTATCACTAACTGATACAACTTTATTCCCGTTTTGAAATCATTCACTCCGTAGCGCTCTGTCAGCGCTGGAAGAGTGGGTTGTAACCA
>OMKY01252044.1:0-12426 GCA_900302395.1 Bregmaceros cantori | reverse complement strand
ACACACACACACACACACACACACACACACACACATATATATATATATATATATATATATATATATATATATATATATATATATATACATACACACACAATTATGATAATTATTAAATGGTAAAATTGGTGATGCAATTTTCTACTCTAAGCTAATTTATATCGTTGAGTTTGGATGTGATGTGAGATTCAAACATATGAAGAGAATCCAATTTCAATAACCATGTTTTTCTAAGTGCATATAGTGCCAAAGGAGAACGTTTAGGCAATTCTCTGACGCAGCCGTAAATCCCATCAGTGGGCTAGCAGTGGGGTGGGTGGAGCTCCACGCTCTCTTAGCACAAATAGAACATGACTTCAGATGACGTAGGAATAGTAATTAACTCGGGGTGGGGATGCATTCAAATTTCTGATACAAATTTAAACTGTGCGTATCTCCCTGCTGTTAATTGCTGACGGTGTGTGTGTGTGTGTGTATGTGAGAGAGAGAGAGAGAGAGAGAGAGAGAGAGAGAGAGAGAGAGAGAGAGAGAGAGAGAGAGAGAGAGAGAGAGAGGGGAGGAGGGGAAGAGAGCGTTCCTGTACTTCGTGCGACGTCGATGCACCGTTTTTTTATGAATGAACTCGCTCCGTATCCCTCTTTCTCCCCCTCGTCCTCTCTGTCTTTCTCCTCCCCCCTCTCCTTATCTCTCCCTCTCTCTCTCTACATCCCACTCTTCCCACCAGCGCCTCCCTCCTCTCTTCAAAATCCAATTTAAATACTGCTTTGTTGGCATGTCATAATTTACTGTGTGCATTTACAAAACATATACGATCGAATACATTGATATATTAAAATCGTGTGGAAATAAAGGGTACAATAAGAAAATAGTTAATGGAAACGTTATCAATAAAAAAATATATTTAAAAATTCATGACGTCACGAATTACGTCACTACACAGCGCTCTGGTGACGTACAAATTGCGGGTTTAACGGGGGGGGGGGTGCGCGCGTGCACGAGTTGTGGGGAACATCGGTCCATTACAGCCCACATGTGGCTGTATGAGTCATCTCTCTCACTCCCCCTACCTCCTCCCCCTCTTACCATTTCTGACTCGATCCCCCTTCTCTTCCTCTACTCTTCATCTACCCTCGCCTCTCTACCCCCCTTTCTCTCGCTTTACATTCCTCTCTCTCCCTCTTTCTCTCGCTCTCTCTCTCGCCCTTCCTTCCCCCCCTTCTCAGAATTGTCCCTCCCCTCACTTCCTCCCTCCTCGTTCTCCGCGGCTGACGCAGATCGACGCAAGCTGCGGCATACTCTGGAACACAGTGCACCTGCCTGGCGCGCGCAGTGCACGTACGTCATGTACGCACGTAACACACACACAGGAGATAAAAACGGAGTGATTGTAATAGGTCTATGTAGAAACAGAAACACTATACTGTTGCTATGACAACAGTTATTACAATATGAAAAATGCATAAGAGAGGAAAGCCATCATGGGGGAATAAGCAACAGAACCTCTACACACAATATACTTTTTTGACACATTTGAAACATCCTTCTGCTGTGACAATTCTTATTTGATCAGACAATATGCATGATAGTGATTGTCCAAGATGTACCTTAGCTTGGCTTTCAGCAAGTGGGATTGACCTGCTTAAATCTCTGTTTGGCCTCAGGTTGTTAGATATAAGTTACGGGTCTCCACATGTCATCCCACGTAAGATATACAATGACACATGAGCTTAGCCTGTGCTAATCGCTATTGGGGTTAAAGCTGACCAACACTTGTAGTGATTAAAATGTATCGTCCAGGTCATGAAACGACTTCATCTGGAGGACACCCTAGAGCCAAAAGTTGCTTTGGCTGTTTCAGCGAGTGGTATGAAAAAATAATGTATTCATGAATTAATCTCTTACATGGTCTGATTCAAATCTGAAAAATGTATTCAATTACATTTTTAAGAATACATTTGTCTACAAAGAGCAGAGGGCCGCGGATCACACCTCTGCATCTGCACGTGATCAGCAGCAGCGGTGCCCCGCACATATCGGTTGTTGCAAACTACTCGAGGACAACTCAGGCACTGGGACAGTGCATTGGCAAAGAACCTTTTAGGTCCATCCATCTTCAACCGCTTATCCGTAGTCGGGTCGCAGGGGCAACAGCTCCACCACAGAGCTCCAGACTTCCAGCTCCAGAGCAACATTAGCAACCTCCTTGTGGGGGATCCCCAGACGCTCCCAGGCCAGGGAGTTGATGTAATCCCTCCACCTGCGCCTTGGTCTGCCCCGGGGTCTCCTCCCAGTGGGACATGCATGGAGGACCTCCCTAGTGAGACACTCGAGGGCCATCCTAACCAGATGCCCGAACCACCTAAGCTGACTCCTTTCCAGATGAAGGAGCAGCGGCTCTACTTCGAGTCTCTCCCGCGTGACCGAACTTCTCACCCTATTTCTAAGGGAGACACCAGCCACCCGTTGAAGAAAACTAATTTCGGCCGCTCGGTAGACAGAGAGCTTTGCCTTCTGGCTCAACTCTCTTTTCGTCATGGCAGTGCGGTACAGCGACTGCAATACCGCCCCTGCCGCTACCTTTTAGGTACATTACCTAAAAGAGAGTTATGCTTACGCTTTCCCTTATTTAAGATGGTGCAGTACCTGTGGGTAGTTTTATTACTGGGTCATCATCATCCTGTTGGATGCTAAACTCACCCTCCTGTCTTTCACCAGGATTTCCCCTTTTCCTGCATGTATCCAGGCACCGGGCTTCCCTTCTATGGATCAGCACAACAGAACCAAGCTGAGTCATCCACTACCATGCAAACAAAGTCTTTCCAGACGATACCACTGTTTATGTTTCATGATCAAGTCCTCTCCAATGCAGGTTGCTCACCTCAAACTTTGTGCTGTTCTATCTAGTTTTGATGTATCTTGTTGATTACTGTAGTCAATAAAAAGGTGTGCTGGTTTATTTTAAGATTTCCCCTGGGGGCATCTAGCAAAAGCGTCACGACTAGAGACAGAGAGAGATCAAGAAGCCACGGCCTCACAAACTGCAAAGGCCCTCCTAACCTCTGCGTCCGGCACAACTGTTAATAGCCCATGGTTAAGGCACCGGCCGACGACTGTCTGAATCAGTACTCAAAAGTGTCGGAGTAATTTAAGTGCCCTAGCGTATGTTTTTCCATGTCATTTTTAGGACAGACCAGAAGACTGCTTGCCAGGTGCCCAGTGTCTATAGCAATGAGCCAATCTCCTCAAATGCGCATTCATATACCTTTTCACTGGTTCCACCATTTCTATGTACCTTTATGTAGGTAAGCATTTCTTATCAATACATGTTTATTTCATTTTTGTTTAATTTTAATGGTCTTCATAACCGCAGTAGAAAGGTAATCAATAAATAAGTGAATATATAAATCAGACGGTGGGAAGAAAATGGATACAATGGCATACAACGTTGGCGAGCGGCCCATCAACCAACATGCCTCCGCCTCCCGCGACGGTTGGATACGTCTGACATATGATGTAGTGTGCGACTCCACAAAACGATCCATACCTCCAAAACCCTAACGTAATCACAATCCTTAAATTTAACCCTGACGTCCTACTACTAAATCTAACTTAAGCCTAACAACATAACCGGATCGTCACCCACCACATCACAGGACCTTTAAACGAACAGCGCGAACAGGACCGTAGCCATTCCAACCTGTCGCAACTCGGCTAGTGAGGGTAGAAACGCCTATATACGTCATCACTGTGCGACGATACATAGGCAGTGAAAGGCGGGGCGGTGGGGAAAGCCGATTTGCAGCCGTGACTGCTCGGATTATAAACGCTTCTTTGGATCGTTTCCATTTGCCAACATTGTTTGAGATGCGCACGACGTGTAAACCGAAAGAGCGGTGACGCCGGACGGTCGAAGAGACGCACGCCGCCGCTAGCAGACGGACAACGGATGCAAACATCTCCCGTTACCGTGGCAACGACTCGGCTCCACAGGCGAGGCGTTACTGGGATTAAAATCGCTTGCGTTAATGGATCGCAGGCACCCAAAATGAACATGACAGATCAGATGAGCAGATTTTGCAGGAGATGATGTTTATGAAAGCAACATCGCGACCTGGCGGACTGCAGACGAGTTTACAAATATACTGCAGTTCAGTTGTCAAAATGCCGCGATAAGAACTAGAGAAAGTCAATATTTTTATTTCAAACAGAATTATATACTCAGGGACATTGATCATACTTTATCATGTATATAAGAGAAAAGCAGTTCATTTCAAGGTGTCAAAGTTCATAGGTATCTCTTCCTGTCTTCAAGTTCATCTATATGTTACATACTGTTACTTCCAAGTATCATGATCTATATAATACTAATAATAAACAAGCACACCACATAACTAACTGGATCATTGGGCAGCAACTAATCACTGATAAATAATTACACTGATGCCTGGATCTTGCATTTTTAAAATGGCACTCGTAGAGTGCCAGTTCTAGGCTATGGTTTTCTGTTGCTTTTGTGCTTGTTTGAGATTATCATTGGCCATCTTGGCCGTCAGACATGTCTGTTTCCTCGTGTGGTGACATGGGGGGTGCGTCAGATGTGGCCAGCAAGTGGCTCGACGCTCACTACGACCCGGTGGCCAACCTGTACACCTTCTCGTCATGCTTGGAGCTCGCCGACCTGCGCGGGGATGGAGAGAACCAGCTGGTGGTGGGCGACCTGGGCACCGGCACATCTGGCATGAGGCTTAAGGTGTTGTGTTTTTTTTTTTTGCAAAATGCATTCCCCCAAAATCTGGAAACTTCATTAAAAACACAAAACAAATATGAAACGTCTCTGATTATTAAATAGGAAACACTAAGATATTAAGTTCAATAGCCAGGGCATTGGTAATCAATGGGATGTTAACGCAGCCATTACCCTCAAGGACCTCGGATCAACTCCCAACCAGCCTGGGCCAGAGCCTCACATTAGTCTCTGGCTCAACCCCTTCTTTTAGCGTACTTAAGGATCACCCTTGTCCATTCGACAAGGTCTTGCTTACTGTCAACTCAGGAAGCTCACGTGAGCACTGTTTGACATGTAACGGTCAACTAGACCTTGGCCCTGAGCCGCAGCCTACTGAAGCTAAGGCTGCAAGGCTATATATATTTGATATTTATATAGCCTATATATTTGATATTTTCCGATTAGACTAAAGCCTAGAGAACTCATTTGACTGAGGAAGAGACATTGACTTTTGGCAGAGGAAAGGGTATTGGGAGAGACAGATACAGTTGAGGAATTGGGGAAAGGTAGAAAGATACAAGAGATGGAGGAGTGGGAGAAAGAGACCCAAAGAGGTCATTGCTAGACAATGTCCTATGATCCTGTCTAATTTGGTATGATGCATATAATGTCATCTTGGGTTTCGTCAAACTATAAAAGGCATTGTATCCCATGATTAACAACGTCAGGTTGTCATCTTTTGGCAAAGATTCAATAAGCTAATTAAATCTTGTCGACTCTGGCTGGATGTTCTGTTGTGTTTTGTCATCAAGGTGTACCGCGGTACAGCGCTCATGAGCGAGAGTGCACTGCTCGACCTGCCAGCCGGTCTCGTCTCCTTCCTGATGGACACGCACGAGCCGCGCGTGCCGGCCGTGGCTGTGGCATCCGGGCCGTTCATCTACGTCTACAAGAACCTACGACCGTACTTCAAGTTCACTCTGCCTGGTTTGGAGGTCAATGCTCTGGAGCAGGTGCGGAGAAAACAGACACATGGAACTACTTTCCTAAAGGTTTTGTAATGGGTAGAGGTGCACCGATCCGATCCTCAGATCAGTGATCGGGGGCCGATCAGACTTTTTTTTCCAAGGATCGGGACTCGTGATTTTGTCCCGATCAGGATCGGTTAATAAGTCGAGGAGCATGCCAAATGATTGTTCATTACTTTGACTATTATTGAAATTGACAATTGTGTCAAATAGTTTGGGTACTACCAATTTTTGCAGGATCAAGACCCTGTATCGGGACTCGCTGTGCCATTTTCTGTTTAAGTTTAGGTCATTATTAAACCGTCTCACAATGCATTATGGGTTATATTGGTCTGCCTAGGGTATATCCAATGCTCACTACTTTTTGCGGTGCATTGTGGCATACTTTCAGTGCACTATATAGGGTACATGGAGAATTCGGACACCCCTAAAAAATGGCGTGCGCCTCATATAGTGCACTATATGGGGGATAGGGAGCGATTTCGGACACAGCCACTGTTTACCAGCAACCGCCGGCCACACAAGGTGCTCCCTTAATTTCCAGCTTGGCTTGGGCTGCGTGAAAATCACGGTATGCAAAAGAGCTGTTCTATGATATTGTTTTTGGTGAGAAATGTGGTGGTTGCGGCATGTGACATGGAAATACCTTGTACTGCATTTTCCGTGATTTGTCAATTACAAAGATCTGTATTCCCCACTGGTCCTCGCAGGACGTGTGGCAGCAAGTGCGCGAGGGTCAAATCGATCCGCTGACGCTCAAGGAGCTGTTGGAGGGGATCCGCGACTCGGCCGACGTGCCGCTGTCGGCGCGCTCGCTGAGCTTCCTGGCACTGGAGCGCGCGCAGATGGACGAGTTCGTCAACCTGCACAAGTTGCAGCCCATCCGCCGGCAGGTATGCTGCTAAACCACCACGTCCCACAATTTAGTATGAGCGTGATAGATGATGAAACGAATATGGAACTGTTTTATATATACATGAATCCTGTGCTTCAATAGCTCACTAGATACCTGCATACGTTCACATTCTGTATATATATCTGCATCATGGAGCCTACTCTTCAGTAATGATGTTGGTTTTTCAGCCAAGTTTACTTTTGATCTTTATTATAATGTTTGTGCTGATGTGGGCAGGGCCATCGTGCAGGGAATGGCAATGGAAATTAGGGCTGTACGATTTTTGCCAAAAAATAAAATCCCAATGTGTGTCTTTGAAATCTAGATTTTTTCCCCGATTTCTTGAATAAAAAGGACAAAATATATAAAAACTAGAAGTTTCATATTGCAAACTTTGCAAATGGTGTCCATTTTTCTAATTAAGTAGAGACACCTCAACCTTTGGCTGAGGATTAATACAATTATCAATTTATATAC
Organism: Bregmaceros cantori; assembly: GCA_900302395.1. Lineage (NCBI taxonomy): Eukaryota > Metazoa > Chordata > Actinopteri > Gadiformes > Bregmacerotidae > Bregmaceros > Bregmaceros cantori. The sequence goes on along the minus strand of OMKY01252044.1, from coordinate 5,300 downwards.
ATTTTATTTACCTATATAACTTGAAGCCAGACCAGCAAAACCATTATTATCAATGTTAAAAAGGAAATTTGATTTGACGATTTCACCTTTTCAAAAATCCTCTGAACTAAATGTTCCGATTTCGATTTCAAAACGATTTTTTGCACAGCCCTACCGGAGATGCTTCGGTATTTTTACAATTTCCCTGTGCAAGAGTTTTTACGGTGTATTGTCCACCTCTATCAGACGGTGATCACCTGCATCAACACGCTGAAGAAGAGCACAGCAGACGAGGATGGAGTCAGTTGTCTGGTGGTCGGCACCGAGAGCCAGGACATCTACATCTTGGACCCGGAAGCCTTCTCCGTACTCTCCAAGGTACCTCACGATTGGAGAAACTTACCACGCCACATCCCTTAAAGTCGCTCTTGTGCAAAAATAACTGGCTTCCGGAGAAAAGAAATGCATGGTACTAGGGATGCATTGATACTGATACTGGTATCGGGGATCGGCCGCAATACTCGCGTATGTACTCGTACTAGCCAAACAGTTGCCAATACCATGAACCGATATCAGCTCCGGAAAGACTGGGACTTCCACCGCGCTGTTACCCCGAGCGGAGCCTCGTCTCCCGGCTTCATAAATACCGGGACTCGCGCAGCGTTATTATCCCCAGCTCCAGAAAGAGCGGTATTCGCGCCGTGCCACCTCGAGCGGCGTCGAGAGAGGCTTTAGGGTTTTTTGGGCAATTTCTGAAAAGATAAAAAATGAAATGAAAAAAATTAGGCATCGGTTTCGGTAGTACTCGGTATCGGCGAGTACTGTAATGATTGTAATCATTCTCGTATCGGTTTTCAAAAAAATGGTATCGGTGCATCCCTACATGGCGAAACCATTTGCGAAGTCCGGTGACCTAATTGGTATCTTACCGAAGGACACTCGCATGCAGACTGTCGGAGCCAGGATTCAAACCACCAACCTTTTGGTCTTCAAGTCTTGAAAAGATTCTCTCTCCCTCTTCCCAGGGATTGATGGTCATTAACCTATATTATCTTGGCTAACCACCGCGTTCCTTTCTTACCAGATGTCGCTGCCCAGTACTCCAGCCATGATGGATGTGACGGGTCAGTTTGACGTGGAGTTCCGCATCACCGTGGCGTGTCGGAATGGAAATATCTATGTCTTGCGCAGGTAACACATCCGTGCACCGGTATTGCTTAGAGAAATCAAAATTGAAATTTGACTACTTATTACTTTTAAAAATATGTTTGGAGTACATTTCTCAGCCTGTATTTTTTTACTTTACTTGAGTAGATATTTGGATCAGTACTTTGTAGTCTTACTCAAGTTGTTTTTCTACAAATGTATTTTACTCTTACTCAAGTAGGAAATCTCTGTACATTTGCCATCTCTGTTGCTGTGAACATTGAAATACCTAAAAGTGTGCACTCCTTACCGCACACCCCCACACACAGAGAGTCGTCCAAACCCAAGTACTGCATCGAGCTGTCTTCGCATCCCGTTGGTCTGGTCCGGGTGGCCAAGAGTGTGCTGGTCGGCTGTGCAGACGAACATCTGCGCGCCTTCACCCAGAAGGTAAGTCAAATAATTACTTATTTGTTCATATTGAATGACAGTAATTGACAGACCAGAACTTTGTGTGCACACAAAGAGGGGAGCCAAGCATAGAAACATGGCACGCACACAAACAATTTTGTAGTTAGTGTGGAGCTTTTTGAGGTTGTTTCATTATTATTACAATTGGGAGCGATATTGTGACGTGACTCGTGGAAGCGGAGGAGTAGCACCTCCTCATTTCAGGCAGAGTTGCATGTATACACGTGGAGTTGTTTACACTCCTGCACATGCACGGTGCACAAGCCGACATGCCTGGGAATCGCTGCGTCAACGGCTGTGTAGCATCATCGCGCCCACCACGTGAACGCGTAAGGACCAACGGGGTTATCTCAGAGGCTCCAACCGGTTGACATGTGAATGAGGAGCGTCTGTTGCCGAGACTCCAACCAACAACCCTGCTGTCGGAAAGCTTGCTCTACCAACTGAGCTACAGCCAGCCCACACATCTATAATAAGTGCATGCATGTGGTGGTCTTAGGGAAAGAAGCTATGGACGACCAGCCTGCCGGCGCCCATCACGGCCATGGCCTCAATGGAGTTGGCTACCCGCGGCTTCCAAGGCGTGCTGGTAGCCTTGGCCAACTGCCAGGTACACAAACAAGAGTTTCAACTAACAATTGTTGTTTTTATAATGAATTAATGAATGATTTATTTGCATGGAAAATCAACAACAACAACAAATCAACAACAACAAATCATCAACATAATTATCATAGCAACTGTCATTGCGAGCAAAATTATGTTGAGCATGTTGAGGACGTGCTAAACAATTAAACGATCTGTAGCAATTTATTGATTATCAAATTAGGCGGCGAGCAATTCAATAATCAATTATCGATTCATCAGTTGCAGTTGTACTTGATTTTTTTTTTGTATTATTTTTTGGGTGCAAGCGCCATTTTTCATTCTTTATTGAGAGAGATAGTGACAGGATTCAATCGGAAACTGGGATGAAGAGTCGGGGGGAGGCATTGCAGAAAAGCCGGACAGGGGATTTGAACCTGTAGCACTGCTTGACCTATGGTCTGGGGGACGCGCTCTCTAGCTGCTCGGTCACCGCGCGCCCCCTTGGGTTTTTTTTTTTTTCTTTTCTTTTTGAGTTTACTATTCCCGTTGCAGGTACGGCTGTACCGCGACAAGTACCTGGTGTGCACCATCAAGACATCAGATGCCGTGGTCGCTCTTCGTTTCGGCCGCTACGGGCGCGAGGACGGGGCGCTGGTGATGGTGGAGCGTGGAGGAGGGCTAGCTGTAAAGATCCTGAAACGCACCGCATCCCTAGACGACCGCTCTGCTGCTGGAGTTCTGGGTACGGATGTTCCTTCTTGTGGATTAATAAATAGCAGTACTGAGAAATATTTGGATGTGTTTAAAGGGGGGTTGTGGGGGTGGACCTTACACAATGAACAATATTATGAACATTTCATGGGATATACAGAACATGGAACCTTTGTGTACTTCATTTTGCCACAGGCCAGTGCATTATGGGTAATGACACCATTGGGATCAGTCTATGGATGGGGTATGTTGTGGGCAGGGCACCGGTTCAAGGAACGAAAACCGAAAACAAACAGAATTTTCTAAACCGACATTTCTGCAACGGCACCCCCCGGTCTCTCTCTTCCCACTTTCACACTAATCCTATTCAGTAAAATGGAAAATGGCGATTTCACCGAAAAAAATAACTGTGGGGGTGGAGAATGATCAATGGCTGCCGGAAGGTATGCCTGTAAATTCTGGCAGAGGACACTATTGATGAGAATACAGATGAGCGTGGCATGGGAACCTATGTCAACAAATTATCTTCTAATCTCCTACCGCTGAGGGGGAACATGGAATATCTTTAATAGGTCTTTGAACGAGGGGGTAAGGTTTGCTTGACGTCATTGGCATAGCATTGAACCTGAATGTTTTAAAACCTTGAAAAGCCAACTGTTCTTCCTGGAATTTAACCAATTCTGTGGAACTTTAGCAAAGTTGTAGCAAAACTTTTCCTTTTTAGTATTTCCTTTTTCTTAAGTTCATTCTTTATTGATAGAGATAGTTACAGGATTAAGACATTGCGGAAAAGCCGGACAAGGGATTTGAATCTGCGGCACTGCTCGACCTATGGTCTGGAGGACGCGTTCTCTAACCGCTCTGCCACCGGGCGCCCCCCCCCCCTACTTTTTATTGTTTTAAATAACATTTTTATTCAATAAGTAATTTTTGGGGGGGCAAGCGCCGCTTGTCATTTTTTATCTGCGAGAGATAGTGACATGATTAGCTGAGAAACTGGGATGAAGAGAAAAGCCGAAGAGGGGATTGGAACCCGCGGCACCACCCAACCTATGGTCTGGGGGGCACGCTCTATAACCTCTCTGCATGTATTTTATTTTGTGCAGGCATTCACACTATTTATTATTGAAAAGCAACATTGAAAGTGTCATGGCAGTTCAGATAAGGTGTCCACGTAGAGGAAATGACCAGTGTTGACACAGGAACATGTCTAGATGGTTCATTTATTAAGCTATACCGGACATCAGCCGGGTATCGGCTAGCTAAGCTAAGCTATGAGCTAAGCAGGAAAACATGGCCGAACACCACACATCAGGAAGTATCATTGATTTATAGCTGATGAGAGGGGACTTCCAATGATGTCACAGCTTGTAGCCAATCAGGAAAATGGAGGTGTAACTCTACACGTCACATATCCATGACAAATTCATGAATTTCCTGGTATTTCCAGCCCCTCATGTGAGAGATGCTAAGCAAGTTGCATGTTTGTCCCGCTCCAGGTCCGCCGGCCTCCCAGAGCACCAAGTTGGATGTGCCGAAGAAGACTCAGCTCTACGTGGACCAGACCCTCCGTGAGCGTGGCCACGGCCAGGCCATGCATCGCGCCTTCCTCATGGATCTCAGCCGCCTGCGACTCTCCGCAGCCCGCGCGTATATCAAGGTACGTGCCAGAGCCAGGGGCAGTGTCTCACATGGTGCACTGAACTATAGTGCACTACGCACATTGAACACTTCTTTGGTAAACACTGGCTGTGTCCGAAATCGCTCCCTACCCTAGCTCCCTACCTTATCCCACACCATTTTGGCTGTCCGAATGTATCCCACAATGCACCGCGAAATGTAGTGAGCATCGGATGTACAGACAGAGCAATATAACCCATAATGCATTGCGAGACGTTTTAAAAATGACCTAAACTTAAAAATGGCGCGGCAGGAGTAAATAGGACCGACTGCGGCAAATAGTTATAAATGTAAGTACTTCTGACTTTTTGTGATGATTGTTGAATTTTATAATTGTATTTTTAGAATTATAATTTATAATAATTTTGACGGCTCCAATTCTAGTGTCCGAAATCTCGGCAGTTGCTGTTGAGTGCACTATAAGTGAGTGCACTATATGGGTGGTAGGGAGTAGGGGATAGGGAGCGATTTCGGACACAGCCATTGTCACAGTTTAGTACTAACTCAAATTTTACACGTCCGTTTTTGTTGCCATATGTTATATTGACAGTTTTAATAGCATATCTTTTTTTTTTTATTTTACCGGGGCTCACTGGAAACCTAATTATGTTTCTTGTAATGGCATAACTCCATTATGGTTCAGGTGCTGGAGGGCGGATTGACTCCGGTGTCTGCGGCCGGCGAAGACGCATCGGTGCGAGTAACAGCGGTGGTCCAAGGACTCG